>PVHP010021340.1:0-30574 GCA_004024765.1 Zapus hudsonius
CAAGCTGGAAAATAAACGTTGTTTCTGTTATTCTGTCTTTATCTAAAGCTGAAGTTCAAAACATTTCTCATTTGCTTTGAACAATTTGTGGTACATATATATGTATATATATACTTGATTTTAATAAATGGGAAGTGATATTTTTAAACTAAATATAAAACTGTACAATATTTTAAATATAGTACTCTTTTTCTTTTAATTCTTAGTTACTGGTTATAATTTTGAAATGATATATTGATATATCATTTTTGTGAGGTTCAGTAATATCCAGAGTATAATAAACAAACCTCACTTAAATAAAAACATCAACTACATATGCATACATGTGTACTGACCATTACATTTAGTATTTTACTTATGATAATTTCATGTATGATTTGATAAAACTAATGAAAAGCTATGAAACTTAAGTGAAGATATATGTCAACATATTAATTTGATAATATACATTTTAAATTCTTACTTAACCAAAAAACATATAATCATTATGCTTTTTGATTAAAAGTACACCAATGTTTGACAATGCTTAATTGTCTATTTATAGATTATATAGTATCAACTGAAACCTAAACAAAAACACAACAAAAAAAGTCAACAAATTTGAAAAGACACTGGATAGAAGAAAAAGCTTTAATACATCTGATCTGAGATGGGACTACACCTGTCCTAAAGGATCATGTGAAGTATACCCTTAATAGAGATCATAAAATACTTTCCACTTATTCCTCTTACAGCTTTGAAAAAACAAATTTAAAAAAGAGAAAAAAGAATGTATACTTATTTCCCATTTATTCTTTATTCATCCTTTAAATGTAAAAATAAAAAGCTTTATAGAAGACCAGCATATATTTTTTTTCATATTTTCTGTTAATAAACCTCTAAAAAGAATGTGATCCAAAAGAAATACAGTGGGTAAATATTGGACTTGCATATAAATTGCAACATTTACATTTTAAATAGTATATAAAAGGAGAATGAATCTAAAGTCTTTAAAATGTGGGTCATACATACCATTTTTTAAAACTATATTAATTACTTTTCTGGTTTTATACATCTAAAGTCACTCCATTATCAAGTGTAGTTACTTAAATACAGGGGCCTTGATTTTCAATATTACTTTTTGAGAAGTTTGTAGAGAAATATAGATTTTTAAAACAGGAGTCATGTACTCTTATAGGATATTCTTTAAGCGCTCAGCTTTAACATTCAACTTGATTGAAAGCAATCTCTGGTGGTAACATATTTATACAAAACAAACCCTGCTTTTGTCTTTTACTAAATTATTAGTTTAAAGTAAAATACGTGAAAGATGGAAAACCTGCTCATGTAGTAAAATTAGGAATTTATTTTATATCCCTTTCTTCTGTTCATTTTCCATAATCTGAGGGCTTATAAAAATGACAGCAAGGTAAGCTCAACATCAAGCCATTAACATCAAAGACGGACTTCTTTCATGAAGAAACACAGTTTCAGTTCCATTTTCCTGAAAAGCTTGCTCAAAATGAGATTGTAGTTGATGTGTTTAGACAGGAACCCTTGAAATCATTCCCTCCTCCTCTCCCCTTTACAAATCATTTGATGAAAAAAAGAATATTGATCTTATTTTATTTTTAGAATGTAACCAGAAGCTTTCTGTTTGCATATGTTTTCAGTTAATTCTGGCAGCTAACACCTCTATATAATTCTTTTGCCCATTTCGATCATCAGACAAGGATGATTCCAAATTTGAACCAATCTAGTAGCTTTATGATATTCTCTCTCTCTTTCTCTCTCTCTCTTGCTCTCTCACATTTTTATATTAAGTAAATTCTTTGTAGAGACACATCTTGTGTTGGTAATATCATTTCCTTCTTCCCTGCCTTCATTCCATAATTGCTGTTATTCACCATGAGGTTTTGGGTTATAAATTGTAAGAGCAGCAGTCAGTCAATGTGGGTGGGGACAAAGCATTTAGACATTCCCTCTCAACCTGTGGCTCTTACAACCTTTCCACCTCTACTTGTTTTAAGTCTACTCTAGTGTTGAGCTCCCAGCAGCTTTTGAATTTCTGCTATGGTACATTTTGAGTATCCACAGTGTCTATCACCATCACCCTGGTGCAGGCTGTCAGGCTTCCCTTGGAAGCAACACTACTGCTTTCTTGCAAATTCCTCTGTGGCTTCACCTGCGTTCTAGCTGATGTGGGAGAGGTGGTTTGTCTCCTGATGAGGAGTTGGGTATCTTTTCTTATAGATAGATATTGGTTGTCCTCTGTTCTTTCTGCCTTCTGTAATAGGAAAACATTCTCCAAGGAAGAGTGAGATCACCATAAATCAAAGGGATTAGCGTACTTAAATTTGAAAAGGATTTAATCAGTGAAACCTCTCTTTTGGCCAAAGACTAGTTGGAGCTCCTTTCCTGAGTCCATAATCCTGGTATCTTTAGTATTCTCACTTGGTTCCATCTATGGGTTCTTTCCACTGACTATCTCTTGGCCAATCAGAAACCCATTGGCTACGTACCTATGTTAGATTCCACTATTGCACAGGTGTGTTCCTCTTGTGAGGCTCCTTGCTTTGGTTATAAGAGTGCTACCTCTTGCTCACAATGTGGTTGGCCATTTTCTCTAAGCAGCTCATGTTACAGCACTGTAAGGGATTAACCATCTGGTAACTGGCTTCCTACTCTATTGCAGCCAGATCTCTCAGTGTTCAGTTTTGGCAGCATGTGGTGTCTTTGGCAATAGGGTTTTACCTTTTACCTCAAGAGGATAATCAAGTGTTTTCACAGAAGTTGTATATTATATTTTTAAAGTTTATTTACCACACTGACTCTTTTGTATGTAAATCTCAGATTAAAAACATATTTTAATAATCTGAGTCCACTCATAATTTATCATATATTAACCATTCTTTTTCTCCAAAATATGATGCTACAAACTTCCAAATATGAACCGACCCCTTTATTTATTCTCATTCCTTAAGTTTAGCTTCTTCTATATAAAATTTCCCTTTTCAACAGAGTACCTTAAACATGTCAGTATACGTTATGGAAGTTCATCTCTTCATTTGGTATATCTGAAACAATTAGGACAATGACTCATTATAAAAGAAATATGGGCTGTGACATAGCAGATAGACAGATAGGAAGGACATTCAGATCAAAGGAGTTTTCCAGAATAATCTATAAGGCTTGTGTGTTAGTAGAACTATGTTTAGTTTTTGATATCTTCATAAAAGTTTGTGTGTTAGGAGCATTGAGGATTTTATAATTGGGAAAGGAAATTGTCTATGTCCTTCTGTTCATATTGGGCTGCAGGTCTTTCCTTAACATTGGAGCAGAAAGCACTGGTGAGAATAGTAACAGGTAGCAGAGGCCAGACAGTAGAAGACAGGCGAGAGGAAATGTTTGTAGCATGCTGAATAATTGTTTTAAAAGTAAGTTACAGAATACTTACACACCTGGTTACCATGGTTAAATGAAATAGAATTGTGTTTTCCTTAGAACAAATAGAAAAATTGGGAATTTTTCAAAATGATTTTTGTTTATTTGTACCAATTTCCAGTGACTATATTTTTATCCACAGCAAAATGTATAATTTTAGAAATATTTTTAATTCAAATTATTTTTAATGTAGCATGAATAATAAACAAAAATGTTTCACTGTTTGTCATAGCTACACCAGATGTTTATGGACAATAAATTTTGGCTTATTTCCAAACACTATATGAACAGTTGTAAACTAGATAAAAGTCAGAATAATCATTAATTGAACTCACTTTGATTTAAGCTTGAGATCTGAATTTGAATGTGAAAACTTATAGAGACCACCTTATTCTGGTCTTACATACCTGTGATTCAGGCATGGTGTCACCAGAGTGAATTCCGTAAGGTAATATGATAGAATTTCTGCCTAAAGGATAAGGCAGGGAGTAATCACCCTTGAAATATGGAAGCACGAGAGTTTCCTCTGGATCCATTAGAAAGAGTAATTGGGATTTTTTTTCATAGTAAATGATAGTGTCAAAAGAAATTCTAACTTTGTATGAAGGATATTAAATGTTAGAGTCTTATGGACTTCATGCTAATGAATAAACTTGGATGAAGAGACCTGGATGGACAGAATACTGCAGGGAGTTTAAGAGTGGAAGTATATTATGCTGGCAAGGATTTGTAGGCTTTTCTCACAGTGGTGTGAATGGGTTTGTGTTTGTTAGTGGAAGCTTTAAGAATAAATGGAACAGCAAGGGATTGAACACCTTTTATACATTTATGTTGAATAACATATGCAATACATTTATGTTGAGTTGTGTATGTAATAGGAATGGGCAGAGGGTTCAGAGAAGCAGAAAGAAAAATAGGTTCTATAGAAATCACTAATCTGAGGGCTGGTGAGATTGCTCAGTGGTTAAGGCACTGTCCTCCAGTGCCTAAGGTCCCCGGTTCAGTTCCCCAGGACCCATATAAGCCAGATCCACAAGGTGGTGGCCCTGGTGCTCTCTCTCTCTCTCTCTCTCTCTCTCTCTCTCTCTCTCTCTCCCTCTCAATCTCTCCCTCTCAATCTCTCTCTGTATCTCTCTGCTTGAAAATGATTAAATAAAATATAAAAAAAGAAATCACTAATCTGATGCATAAATATGATAATAACAACAAATCAAGAGAAATGTTATAGAGAAGAATGCAATCCAAAATTCTGAATATAGAAAAAAAATTCTAGATTTGGTATGCCACTAAGGAAAGATGAAGTATAAAATTTAACTATAATCTTGTGTATAGAAAATCAGAATACAAATGTAAATTCATTTTAATTGATAGGTACTTTAGGAAAAATATAGAAGCAATATCATATCCCTGTACGATATTTTCAATTTCAAGTTTATAGTGAATCTTTACTTTAAGATAAATATGTAACCTTTTAACACATGATAGTACATTTAATTAGTGAAATAGCATTTCTGTGTAAAAGGAGATATCACACGAAAAAATTCTATAATTCAGCAGTATGTGCATGTATAATGAATAACAAAGAGAAGTTATAGAGAACAATAATATTTTATTGCAAAAGTGTTTTATGATAATCATTAATTAAAAGGCAAAGTGTTTTGGGATTCTCACCAATTTTCATTCAGTTCTTAACTCCTAGTTCCTTTTTTTTTTAATTTCTGACTTCTGACTTTAATGCTTCCCACCATGACCAGTCAGCCATGCTGAGTGAAAATTGTCAATATGTAAAAGTCTTTAAAACATACATTACTGAACAAGTTATGTGTTCTGAAATAGCCAATGGACATGGCTGTCATGTATACTAATCTATTCCATCATTTATGGAGTAGATAATTCACTCACAAATAGCACTGTATTATTTTTCTTGAATGCCAATATTTTAAATGCTTCTTTATTATTTTTTTTCTTTTTTTTTTGTCCTTATGACCTTAGCAAACATATTCTAAGGCTGACTGGCCAATCTAATTTAGAGGTAAAAAGTTAATAGTATGTACTATGGCATGGTGATACTTTAGATACTTTCACTTATTTCAGAATTTATGTTTTAAATGAAAGGCAAGCAGAGATAAATAGGTAAAGCAGAATATATATATATATATATACTGATGAATACAAGAATATCTTTGATTGTTTCATTCTCTTCTGTAACTTTTTTTTGTTTAAAATATTTGAGAGTGTTAAAGAGGCAGATAGAGAGAATGGGTACACCAGGGCCTCTAGCCACTGCTAACAAAATCTAGACACATTGTGATTGTGGCTTTTTGTGGGTACTTGGGAACTGAACCTGGGTTCTGAGGCTTTCCAGACAGGTGTCTTAACTGCAGAGTGATTTTTCCACCCCTTCTGTAACAATTTTAATGTGAGTCAGTGAAAAGTTTGTAAGTAGTTTCCAAGAAGTGTAAGCCATGGCTTAAAGTCACAACTTTAAAGGAGTTCTGCCTTTAAAAAAAAATTCCACCATTAAAAAAAGACAAACAGCAACAATTTTATATGATTGGTATCAACTTCTTTTTTTTTTCAAAATCTATTAAGAGACTACTGTCAACCTTTCAACATTTACTGAAAAGAGCCTTTCATCAAACACCTAGATTCATACACAGTACGATTTCACCATTAAGTTTGAAGACTTGATTCCTGAGCCTGGGCACCTCTGAAATTTCTCTCTATTTCCCAACCTTTCAGTGACTTAGGAGAGAGTGAAGAAAGTAGAGTAGCTACTAAAATTCTTTTTTGGCTTTTACTTTTCAGAAAATATGACTTCTATCATATTGAAAACAACAGAGTGTTTGTGTGAGAGAGAGAGGATAGAGAGAGAAAGGTGTTTTGCTCAAGCATTAGGAGGAAAGCAGAGATCTGGCAGTGTCTCCATTAAAATGTGCCCCAATATCACTTAAAAAAAATACAAGGATGATGTTTAAAGAATGTTAAGAGAATGAACCTGTATAAATTATTTATGATTAGGTATGCCTTTGTACAGCTATGACTTGAGTATTGCTTTCTGAGAAATGGAAAATGTCCTAGAGCACGGGCTCATCTTCATAGTATATAATTTACAGTGTCCCCAAAAAACTTAAATAAGGTTGAATCCTTTTTTCGCATATAACATGGAGTTCAGAGCTAGAACACTCCACAGGCATGGTCAAGGATCTGTGTTCAAATTACAGCACCATAGAAAAATTTAAAAAACATAAATACAAAAAAAACATGAATACAATAAAAATAGACTGTTAAATGTTAAACTGTGTACACAAATATTAAAAAATATTTAATAATAATGTTTGTATATTAGAGAGAATATACCTAATGAAGCTTATCATATCAAAGTATGATAATTAAACCAGAAAGCTAGAGAGGTTTTCAAAATGTATTTGAGGCCTGCACAATATAAGCAGTGTCTGACTCAAATCTGATTTTGTTACCAAAACATTAATAAAGAAATGCAAAATTACTCTAAATTTAATTTCAAGAGTTAGAAAGCAATAACACATATATTTCTATGGATTTATTATTTTAAAAGACCTAGTTAATTAAAATAGCATAGGAGGAATCTATGAGATATCTTTAATTTAGCAAGTTCAATATTAATGCCTTCTGTTTGTTTCTAAAAACAAAATTTTATAATGCACAGAAGAAAATGCAAAATGTTTATTTAACATCCCAGTTATATCCTTTATTCTGGGACAAAAAGTACCCAGGGTTTTGTCAAATCAAATGCAGTTATTTCCCATGATATGTTCCTATTCTCACTGTCTCTGTTTTAAGCTTAAAAGAAAGGTTTTCTTTATTTCTTTTGTTTTTACTTATATTCTGTGTCTACTTATCTAATACAGTGAACCAAAAATGTTGTACCACAGTTAGTTTCCAAAAGTGTCTTCCTCAGTAATTTTCCACTTAGCTTTTGAGGACTTGTCTCCCACTGAAATCAGAGCTCACCAATTCCACCCATCTGGCTATCTAGATTCCCAAAGAATCCACCTTTCTCAATCTCCAAACAACTACTATTATAGGTTTGCATCGCTAATGCCTGGCATTTAGTGAGTGCTGGGATTCAAGCTCAGGCTCTCACACTTAATCAATGGCTATAACAAATAATCTATCATTCGGCTTCAAAAGATACTTTCTTGAAAAAATACTAGACAGAGAATATTGTATGAACTTTAAGAAATTAATGGAAAATGATGTGACAATCTATAGTTCTTTATGAACCTATTTTCTTTCAGTTTCTGACTCGGTACAAGAAAAGTATTAGCATTTATGTGCATCTCTTAGGGAAGTCTTTTCTCTCTGCAAGTGAACACATTATCAGTAAACACATTATCAGTAAATATTTATCACACAAAGCGTCAATTATTTATTTTTCTTTTAAACATTTTTCCTATCTGTTGGGCACTAACTATTGGCTCTGCTACTGAGGGCATGGAGAGCTAAGGGTTAATGGTGTGTGAGGTGAAACCCCGGTAACTCGGTAGGTGTTTCCCAGCTCCACCTACCCTAACTCCCACCCCCATGGGCTGGCCACCAAAACCAGCATCCCCCATCTCAGCAGGACTGGCGTTGAGTATCAGCAAAACTTCTTTATACCCATCCTCACTGATCAGACTGTGGTTAGCATCACATATTTCCCACCACTCTTAGCACCCAAATGAGGTGTTCCCAGGATTGTCCCCACCCACCTGTCCCACCCACCTATCCCTGTATAGGCTGCCAACTCCCCCATCAACCAATCACCTTGTCCCTTCCCCATCTCCCATGCCCCACCCCCTTTTCTCCCTATAAAGTGTAAATCCCCCAACTGAATGAAGAACCACGTGGATATACAATAGGCATCTGTTTGCCTCTGTGTCCAGCTGGATCCCCCTGCGCCTTCCCCCTAGCTCTGTAGGCCCCAGCCCTGAGTCAGGGGACAGCGGGAACCACACCTATCTTTAATCACCTTAATTATAAAATCCTTTCTTTTAAATATCTTTTCTTTCTTAAAATGTAGCTGACATGCATTTCATCTTCAATGTCTTTCTGAAAATATTTTTTTTGTTCCAGCACATATTAATTAATATTCAGCATACTCTTAAAAATGTTCATGACAACCCTGGTTAACAGAAAAAAAATTTAAAAATGTATTCTTTGTGAGATATGATAATCAAATACTATTAAGTAGTAAAAGATAAAATATAACTTTATTACATTTTAATTAAATAGGTGTGTATGTGTACACATGTGTATATGTCTATGTTTGTGTCAGTGATGGCACAGACTGTTCAAATTTCTGGTCAGCACTCACTGGTCCATTCTGTTTGAGACAGGGATTCTCTCATCTCATGCTGCTGCTGCTGCTGTTCTTTTATCTGAGCTCACAGAAAGTTTGCAGAAAATTCTCCCATGTCCACCTCCCATCTCACTATCAAAGAGCTGAGATTACAGAAGCCCCCAAAACTTCTAGGCTTTTACTGGGTCTTGGAACTAGGATTAATGGGCAATTCCTTAATTCACTGAACTCTGACCTTCAAACCAATGTATATAACTTGTTAATTCTTAAAATGTATACATTCCAGCTTGATTAACAGATATAGAATCTTACTTTCAAGAACATTTTTCAGAAAGGCCACTTATTTTTACTGCTGTACATTTCACCAGTAAAACTGTATCACACAAAATTAAAATACATACACATTGCTTCATGCCCATGAATATAGAAATATTTTATGCTAATTAAATATGTAATGGGATTAAGCAATGCTAAGAAACAATCATTCCTCAATTGATAGTCTTTGTGTGTATGTGTGTGTGTTAAAGTAATGAAAAGAATATGATAAAAATCATTTTTGCTAAAAGGATTATTAAAAGATACTTGATTTTTTAAATTTTATTAGAAGGATGCATGCTGGTGGTCATTTAATTACTTGAAAGAAAACTATGGAAAATGACAACCAGAATGAGAGAGGATTTATCATTATGCATACTAAAGAGAAAATTATCTTGGGGTTTAATTTTTTTATTTCTGCATTAAAAGAATGCATAGTACAAATAATACAAGGGAGCCACCACTGTAATGGTACCTGAGTAATACACTATAGAGAGAAGGAAGTGGCACTCACAACTGCCTTTTGAAAGAAATGTTGTGAACTTGTGAGGAATGAAAATCATGTTTGCATGACTATATTCATTTATATAGAGAAGTTCAAAATATACACAGGCAAATTCTTCTCATTTTGAGAAAAAATACATTTTTCTTCTGAAGCCAGTAATGTGGACAGAGGTAACAATATAAATAGTATACACCATTATATAATAATAAAACCTTACTTCTAGATTTGATAGAGTTCTAAATTGAATTAAACTTTTGATAGAATTGTGACAACTGTTTCACTCTATTCTCGAGAACTTGCCTGCCCATGTCCTTATTCCATATTATTTGAGTGAATGAATGATGCCTGAAAAATAAGGTTACAGACCAGAGCACTCCCTCAATGTATGTGTCAATGAATTCCTGCAAAGCAAAATATAGTCCATCCTAAAAATGCATTAATAAAATGTTTGATTCTCTAAATTTTATGTGATGTACAATTGTGGCCATTTACTTATCAGAAAGAATGCTGTGAAATTGGCCTCCAGAGGGAGTAAGGATTTATCAGTGTGCCTATGAAATAGAAATTTCGACTTAGTGCTTACAGGTTTATGTTAGTTAAGTATTGTTGCTTAAAGTTTGTCTCATTTAGGTTTTACCCATTCTTTCACATCGTTTCTCTTGAATGAAAGTAGTATGAACCATATTTGAAACTCACACTGTTGTCTGCAGATAATGAACATTTTGAAAAATTGTGTAAAATAATTGATGAATGGAAAAAAATCTTCATGATGAAGATTTTATGATGTGGAAGCAGACTGTGTTTGTAATGTTCTAGCATGATGAAATCTAGTTAATACTTAGGTTGAGGACTAAAAGGAACAAGGTTTGAAGTTATTGAGAAAAAATCAGTACATTTAGTTAGATTGGCTAAGGGTTTGTCAATTTTATTTATTTTTCAAAGAACCAACTTTTTATCTATTTTTAATTGTTCTCTTCTTTTCCAATTCCTTGATCTCAGCTCTTGTCTTAATTATTTCTTTTCTCCTTGAGCTTCTAGGGTTGGCTTGTACTAGTATTTCCAATGCCTTCAAGTGGTTGGTTAGGTGGTTAATTTGAGAGTTCTCTGTCTTTGTTATGAAGGTATTTAGTGCTATGAAATTATCCCTTAGGTCGGCCTTCATAGTGTCCCACAGGTTTTGGTATGCTGTGTCTTCATTAACATTTACTTTTAGGAAATTTTCAATTTCTTTTTTGATTTCCTGAATGACTCATTCATTGTTTAAAAGTGAATTGTTTAGTCACCAATAGTTGGTGTATTGCCTGCTGCTCCTCCCTCTGTTAATTTCTAACTTTATTGCATTGTGATATGATATGATGCATGGGGCTGCATCAATCTTCCTGAATTTGTTGAGGGATGTCTTATGACCTAATATGTGGTCAGTTTTGGAGAAGTTTCCATGCGCTGCTGAGAAGAATGAAAATTCTGTGTCCTTAGTGGAATGTTCTGTATAAAACTTTCATTTGTAGCTGGTCTATGGTGTTGTTGAGTTCAATTATTTCCCTGCAGACCTTCTGTTTGAAAATCAGAAAATAAAAAGGAGAATCACAACAGACCCCAAATACATTGGAGTTATCATCAGGTCAACTCTGAGACTCCCAAACCCCCAAAAAGCATGCCACAGAGACCCAGGTTCACACCCCAGCTGTGCCTAGAAGGTGGCAGTTTCACTACCACCACCATCTAATACGTGCCCAACGTCTACATTCAAAACAGGAATTCACAGATTGCTGATTTTTGCCAATCTCCATTGTCCATTTCTTTCCCTCCCTCCTCCTCAATTCATATTTAAACCCAAGATACTGTTACAAGAAAGTTTGGGATTTGGTGACTGGTGATTGGGACTCCTTGCCATTGATGCTTTTTCTCCTGGACTGCACTGTGATACACGGGGAACCATGATTCCCCTAGGAAGCCATGCTTCCAGAGCTGAACACACAGAGCTATGACACTTCCGTGGGTTCTCAGGCCCACGGACATGCCTCCATGGGTGCCTGGTTTCGGGTCCCCCCCCCTGCCGCAGCCATTGAACCCGCCTCCAATATGGAGCGGGCTCACACCCTGGTGTTAGCAGGCCAGCAGCACACCTGGCCCAGGGCAGCAGCTGGCCCCGCCTCCTGGAATCAGAGCCTCTTCCCAGCCAGGGAACAAAAGCGGCCCTGGGAAAACTCCAGCCGACCCCCGACCAGCTCCTTTTTCTTTTTTTATTAAAACAACAATAGCATCTTCAACAAAATGGTGCTGGACAAATTGGATTAACACATGTAAAAAATTAAAATAGACCCATTTCTTTCACCACATACAAAAATCAACACCAAATGGATCAGGGACATCAATATAAAACCTGTAACCCTGAAAACTCTGGAAGAAATTATAGAAGGAACTCTCCATGAAATAAGAGTAGGGAAAAATTTCCTGAACAAATCTCCAGTAGCCCAGGAAATACAGTAATCACTTAACCAATGGAATCTTATCAAGCTTAAAAGCTTCTGTACAGGCAAACATAACACACTCAAAAACAATACGCCACTATCAAACTAGGAGATGATTTTTGTCAGCTATAATACAGATACAGGCCTAACATCTAGAACTTACAAAGAACTCAAAAAAAATTAAACAAAAAAAAAAATCAAACAGTCTGTCATAGTTTGATCCAGGTGTCCCCCCAAAAAAAATGAAGGTGTTGTCAGTGATCAATGCTCAGCTGATGGCAGTTCAGACATTAAAACCTGGCTAGAGCTGTGATGTCAGGGGCAGGCTGATGAGGATTATTATAAACCAGCTTCCCCTTGGCAGTTTTTGGCAAACCTTCCTGCTGCTGTTTGCAGTGCTGTGGCGGAGGTGATGTCCACCCCTCTGTTTATGTGATCCTTTTCCCTGGCAGTTTGGAGTCTCCCCTTGAGTATGTAAGCTGAAATAAACCCATTCCTACACAAGCCGCTTTTGTTTGGGTTCTTTCTGCACAGCAACTAGAATGTGGACAACACTGTCCCCTCACAAAATGGGGCATTGATCTCAACAGAGAATTCACAGAAAAGGAAACACTAATGGCCAATTAAGAAAGTGCTCTTCATCCTTCATCATCAGGGAAATGCAAATCAAGACTACAATGAAATTTCACCTCACTCTAGTCAGAATGGCAATCATAAACAAATCCAACAATAATAACTGCTGGCAAAGATACAGGGAAAAAACAAACCTCTTTCACTGCTGGTGGGATTGCAAACTCATTCAACCACCATTTAAAGCAGTGTGGAGGCTCCTGAAGAGAATGGACGTAGAACTACCAATAGACCCAGCTATCCCCCTACTATGCAACTATCCTTGAGACATCACACCTCAGTACAGAGCCATTAGTGCAGTGATGTTTACTGCAGCTCAATTCATAATAGCCAGCAATTGGAAACAGCCCAAATCCCCATTCCTGCATAAATAAATATCAAAGTTATAGTACATCTACAAGATGGAATTTTATTCAGCAGAAAAGAAAAATGACATAATGAAATTTAGAGAAAAGTGATCTGACTTGGATTAGATCTTACTTAGCGAACTCCCAAAAGGGCAGAGTCAAATGCTGTATATTCTCCTTGATATGCAGTTGCTAACCAGGATAAACTTAAACTCTAAGCAAACCTACTAGGGGAAATGAGAGACTGAGAAAGAGGCTGAAGGAATGGGAGGGATATAAGGTACAATGGGGGACTTACACAGTATTCTAAACCAATAATGAATCAAAATCATAAAATCCTTATTTTCAGACAGTAAGTTCTTGAGAATGAAGTGGGCATTGTCTAGTAAGAAGGACCTTGAATGGAGGGGAAGAAACCAAACTCCATGAAAAATTGATCAGACCTTCAACTCCTGGTCCCAATCCTTACATCCTTCCCACAATGAGATGTGGATCAAAGAGACCTATAAAGTCCCCCAAAGAAGACAGGTTTCTGTCAAAACTCTTGAATACCCACCCTAGGCCAAAGGTAAGATCCTATTGCTGGAGAAACTATGGGAAGACATCCAACATTGAGAGACCCTGTGAGATCCAGAATGGTACCCAGTACCCAGATGGCAGCAAGTGCAGTGCCAGAAGGCACAACATAAGCTCCCAGAGGAAATTGTTCAATAATATTTGGAGAATGCAGAGACCACAGATACAAAATGCAAACTGTTGCCATGAGATGACTGAACACACTATCTACCTTCTTAGAGAAATCAATTGACCAAGAAATGATCACCAGTGCTATAGAGGCACCAAAACCAGGGGGTCATTCAACAGCTTTTAAAGTTGCCATAAAATCCACTCAGTGACAGGGAAACCTTAGCTGGAATTAGGACTCAGGGCAAAATCCTATAGGAACCAAAAAAAAAGGGGGGGAAGGGCTCAAAAAGCAATCCCCATTACAAGAGAACTACAGAGAAGCTAATCCCAATAGAATTTTGCCAAATTACAAATGTGTGTCTCATTTAACCAATACCGGTCTCACTCTCTGATGAAGATTCTGTTTGTATTTTTCAGAAGGCATTGAGAGATCTATTGTCATTCCAAATCTACTGAAGAATCTCAGGCCAGAGGCTGGTATCCCAGCAAGAGATGATCCACCCAGGCCTATCATGCTGGCCCCAAGTGAAACACTTAAGACAGTGGTGATGCAAGAAAGAGACCTGTAACCACAGTCAATCAGTCATCCCAGGTTAAGTCTGTGAGACAGACACAAAGGACTTCCAACACAACTTAAAGTAGAAGCACAGAGACTCTTAAGGTCACAACAGCAACAATGAAACAGACTTAAAACTCATCCTCCTTGAGTCATGGAACTGAGTGGAAGAGGGAGGGAAAAGATTGTAAAAGCCATGGTGGGAGAGATTACCAAGAGACATTACACCCCCCAGCTGAAATTAATAAATGGGGGGAATCATTTTGTCTCATATGCTATACATAACCCCTTCCCACATGGATTGTTCCTATATGCCCACAGAGAAGGATACTCAGAAGATTGGTGATTTGGAGCGGTATTTAATATAAGCACACTATTTACTCAATCAATGTATCTAATTTTGGACAATAAAGGTAAAAAAAATCAGTTCATCAAGTACATATTATCAGAGGTTTACCCATAAATTTAAGGTGCTGATATATCATGCAAATGGTAAAAACCTTGCCGTCCTTAGCTTTAGGATAAGAAAGATCATCACAGAAGGGCCAAGGAGAGTTGTATGTTTAGCAAATATATATATATATATATTGCTTTCAGAATTATATTTACATAGCTATGTCATGCAAAAAGTAATTTTTTGGTACAGAATATTAAAATCAGTTATCTCAAGAATGTCAGGCAAGTACAATACCAATGAGTTATATCCTAAGCCCATACTTAATATAAATATAGTTTTTCCCTCCATAAATTTTTACAAGTCCAAATTCATAGTTTGGAACTTTTATTATATTTTAAAATAAACAAATCTTTGTAAGATTTAACATTTAAGCCTAAGATTATTAACATTTTATAATTAGAAAATTAACAAAATACCTATAGCATGATATTCAGGTAGAGTTATCAAGGAATTTCTATAAAAGAAAGAAATTTCATGTTAGCATGAAGAATGCAATGCCAGGATTTAGGGCTCTAAAGAAAACATAATTATATTAGTAATATTTACTGGCAAAGAATTAAACAGAAATAAAGACTACAAAATTGTAATAGTATGATATCACAACATTCTAGAAACACTCTGTAAATTCTGGTGTTCATTTGTGACATTTTATTAGAGATTCTAATATCCTGTTATTGAATAGCATTAATAGAATCGCAGTCTGTGTCCTATTACTGACTTTCATGAACAGCATGAGAAAATTGGGTTTCAGTAATGTGGTAATAGATCAAAGAGGTTTATCGTGTAAATGACTATCCATAGAAGTAGATAACTCTGATGAGATTTACTTCATTTGTTTTGAGAAAATAAAAGAAGTATCACTAGATTTCACAAAGCATAATTAAAACGCTAGCTGAAAATACCTTGCTGCATGTGCTCTGAACACCATCTCCCTTTTCTAGAGTTCAGTCAGTATTTAAGTAGATCTGGCCAGGAT
The DNA here is from genome assembly GCA_004024765.1 of Zapus hudsonius. Lineage (NCBI taxonomy): Eukaryota > Metazoa > Chordata > Mammalia > Rodentia > Dipodidae > Zapus > Zapus hudsonius. The sequence goes on from PVHP010021340.1 coordinate 15,691, forward strand.
ACAACAATGGAAAATTGGACATTCATGATGCTTGGACTCAATGATATAGACAATAAGTTGCCAATTTCTACCTTCATATTATAAAAAAGAATTAATGATAAGTTGATGCAGAGATAGTCTATCACAAAATTGATAAAGGCATTACCCAATAATTGAGAGGCAACTGAGTACATAATTAAACTTTTATGTGGGATTTTATAGTAGAATTATCTATACCATTTAATGAACTTTCATCTGACATTTCTCATTGGCATTCACAGATAGAGAATAGGTCTGAGTGTCTAGGTGAATGCAACATCACATGAGCCAAAGGCAAGTGTAGACAAGGAAGATAAGAAATCACATCTGCATTATCTTTTTTCACACTTAGTTTTCTCTTTGAAAAGAATAATGAACAAAGCTGTGTATGTATTTAAGAAAACTGAAACTAGTCACAATCAGTAAACTTTTTGAATATCTGAATTAATTTTTAATTAACACACTGCTGCTATGCCTTCCAAAGCTGCATTCAATAATGTCACTTCAGATCCTACTTATTATTATAAAGTGGTATTGTAATTTTTATATTGGTGTCATAAATCAAAGGGAAATGTTCCACTTATAGCTCCAAGAAAATAACAGTTTTGTTTTGACAAGTAAAATCATCCCTTGAATTTGCTCTCAACTAAATATGTGCTATTTTATTATAAAAGTCATCAAATTAATGAGAACCGAAAGTAACTAAACCAATAAAAGAGAAAGTGCTTTATCTTTATTTTAAAATGACTGTGTTCATCTAGACATTATGTAATGCAAAATGTGCATTCAATTTCCAGGTGTATGATGAGGAAAAGGCACAACCTGCATTAAGTGTGAGAAATGTAATCTGATTATGGAAAAGGATGCCCTTCCTAACGGTTTTCATAAACTTTTAATTTGTTTATTTGTTTCACTTTGTCTCAAAGCAAATTGTAAAATTTCTATGATTGTCTTTTTATTTTAAAGTGAGAATGTCATATTTAAGAAGAGTTGTGCACATAGAATATAAACTTATGTATTGTGCATATTTTAATATTTTGATAGAATATTAAGATACAGATGAGGCACATATAAACTATAATGCTTTAATCTTCAAAATATGTCTAATAGTTGAAATTGTGTTCATATTTTTGTGGTTTTTCTAAGAGTAAATATATAAATTCAATAAATGATGTTATCATCCATTACCCCACCTATTCCTTAAAGCCAGGATCAAGGAAATATGATGAATCCAATAAAGGATAAGATAAGTTTTCCCTTAAAATTTTGTGCAGAACACAAGTAAGCACTTTCTTTTAAACTTTGGATAGAATCCAACCTTACAATACAATTAGGCAGAGTGGGTTCTATTGAGTAAATTTTTTAAAAAATGTAATAGAAGGGACTTACTATTTGTGCACCAAGTAAAGGTGATACTTAAATATTGTAAAGTTTCTTGTTTTAAGATGAAAGACATTTTTGTGACAGATGATTTTTTTTTTTTTTGCAGCAAGATGAGAGGGGAGTTTATTTATGCCAGGGCAAGGGTGTCCAAGCTGAGAGAAGACTTGGCTGCCAATCCTGGTTACAAAGAGATTTTATAGTAGGGCACAGAGATGTTAGACTTGTGACATGAGATATGTAAATTACAAGCACCTAGCAAGTCACAGATTTACAATGGGTTGCAGGAAGTTCAGGTAACCCTCCCCAGGTATCCTCCAGCCTCATCTTCTTCTAACTTCCTTATCACAGTTAAAGAAAATCCTTCTTTTGTCTCACAAAACTTCAAAGCTCTGGTATTTTCTCACCTCATGCTATATTGGTCATCTGAGGCCAACAAATGTCTGAAGAATGTAACAATGAATATAGGGGAGGGGGCAGTGAGCTCATGCTCATTTTGCTATAATATTCCCCCCTTCTTCACCTGAATTATGAATATATATATATATATATATATATATATATATATATATATATATATATATATATTAATTTTAGTGAAACCTCCTGGTATTCCTAGCAAACCACTTGGAGTCTTACTGCTTTTAAACATTAAACATTTGATTCACACCTGATGCTAGCAAGTCTAAGTTTTAACAGTTCTTTAAGGCAGTGCTGTCAAAATTTACCTGATTCTGTGAAGCTATAATGTTTTGCTGGATAATGTTTAGATGTTTCTTAATCTGGGTTGACAATGATCAAAATATAGCTAAACAGAAGGACAAGTGTCTGTCTCTGACCTTTAGAATTTAACAGGATATAATCTGTTATCAAATGCAGAGAATTTAACCAGATATTGTAAATGCCAATAGAACTGGGGACAGTGTCCAATTAAAATGTTCAGGCTTCTGCCATGTATAGTTACACCAGGCTAGAGAAGAACAGAGATCTTTTCTTCAGGGGCAGGTATCCATCAGGGATTCATCTGTATACTCCCGGCAATATGTTGGCTGTCACAAGTTGCTGAGGATGCTGTCTTCTTGACTCTCATATGACACCTATATATCATCATCATAAGTATAGATGTAATTTCTTAGGGGTATGTGGGTTCCTGTGCTATAAATTTAAGGGAACCCCTCCACAATGGCAGAAGACTCTGGCCAACTCTAAATAGTCTGGGAGAACTTCTCCCGGTGCTTGCAGCTCTCCATGGCAGCCATCCATAGACCTGGTGCCTGAATGCTGAAGAAAGTTTCCTATTCTCCAAAGTCAGTTATATTCCCCTTGAATTAACAGGTTGATAACCCACTTGGTACTATGGAGTATAACAAATACAGGAAGAGAGAATCTTAAGATTTACCACATGATTTTTGCCATGGGCAGTATGAAGCAGATATCTTGGATTGCCTGCATGGTCTGATGGAGCCATAAGGGTAAACTATGGGTTACAGTGGAGACCCAGAGAAGATGAATTTGTATCTTGGAGAAAAAACATGATTTTCACCTCTGCCTAACACTCATAATTGAAGCTTCAGATATATTACAAGCTGCTTTATTAAATAACAAGAATCAAAGTGTTTCTTAAAAATCTGATAATCTCACCTGTTGTAAAATGATGGGAGTGAAAAAGGTTGATCTGGGGGTTAGAATTTAGATAACACCCAACAAAAATTTTCATGCACCCCAAAATTTGAGGAGAACCTGGATTCTTGTCCATAAAGTTAAAGAATTAAAATCATAGACGACAAGATATTAAGGCATAGTGGAAGACTTTATTATTTAAGGGAACATGGGGAGTTACAGAGTTCTCCAGACATCAGTGTGGGGAAAACACATGTCAGAAATTTTAACAGAACTTATATTGTTCAGCTAAACAAGCAGCAGAAGAAGAGATACAGAGGGCTCCCATCATGAGAAGGAGACATTCATGAAGGAAAAAGTCTGGAGCCTGACCCCACTTCAGCCATTAGCTGGGGTGGGATAGGCCTTACCTTCCTTAGGCTTGGATCAGAGGTCCTTCTACTCAATTGCCATGTGGGGAAGAGAGGGCCTCCTTCTAGGGAAGTTAATTTAAGTTTTCCCTAGGTGAGTCAGAGAGACAGCTGATTGGTTTATATCTGACCAATCAGTTTTAGCCCCTAGGTTGTAGCTCTAGCTAGACATCTCCCACTCAAGGAGAGGGGTTGTCTCTGCAGATGCCTGACCCTTTCACAGTAATTGAAACTGAAAAATATGTAACAGGCAGAAGAAAATCCTCTGACCCTTAGATTCCCCTGCACTGGTGAAAATGGTATGTGCTGTTTCAAGCAGTAATGCAGGTGGGAAATAGAATTCAGGCTGCTAATCCCCACCCCCCAAAAAAAATTAACATGAGCACAATTTTCAATATTCCCATGAGATTTCTTAATAGGTTGGGGAGATTGCTTAGTGATTAAAGGCACTTTCTTGCAATGCCAGTGTCCTGGATTCAGTTCCTCAGGACCCATATAAAGCTGGATGCAAAGGGGTACATACTTATGGGATCTCAATGCCACTATGAAAAGTGGAAGCTGCCTTTGTCTGATGTTCCTTTGTGGTCTGGAATTTCACTTATAGCTAGAGATACCCTGCCTCCAACAAGGTGAATCAAAGACACATCCAGGATCTTCTCTTACCTCCACACATGCATCAAACAAAATTTGAAAAAAAAAAAAAAGAAAGAGAAGAGAAAGAGAATGAAAGTAAAAATGAGAAGAAAAATAGTATGTCCAAAACAAGAATGAGAGAAGTTCATCCGCTGGAACTCACAATGCTGGAAGATGTCTTCAGAACAGACACATTGTCAGCATCTAGACCCAAAGGACACAATGATGTTGGTTGTCCTAAGCATACTTCAGAAAGGAATGGGGCTGTGGTTACACCCAGATTTGAAATATAGAATGGCAAGATCAGAAGAACATGTGTTCCACGTGGTCACAGAAACATGGATGTGTAGATATGTCTGGGGTATGCTGGTATAGATTACTTTGGGTAATGACCTTGAGTGGTGCAGCTGTATCATAGGGTCCTTTTGATTTTTAGTTTAAAAGCCTCCACATTATATGAGAAAATCTTGTGTTGATACCCCCATTTCCCTCCTCTCTGTCCCCTACCCACTGGGGTCCCACCTCAGTGCACATACTGGATCTATCCATAGTGTAGGGGGTTATGATCTTTAATTTGTTTTGTGACGTAATATTCTAGTGACTCAAAGAAATATTCTAAATTTCCATTTTATGCTTAATTCCTAGGACATACATAAGATCATGCAGTTGAAATTACCCATGTAAACAAAAAAAAAAAAATCACACACTTTAAATGTAGGTATTGAGTCATTGAGAGGTGAATACCTGTTGCAGTCAGCCCACACACCGCTGGGATGAATCTCCAAACCAGGCACTGTTTATGGGAGGAAACGATTTATTCAAGCTACAGATCAAGGGGAAGTCCCATAAAAGTGAAAGAGGCTGGCCCTCTTTCACAGGTCCAAGCAGAGAGAGAAACCCATCACCAAAACCACACACACAATAGCAGGCAGGAAGGACAAGGAGAGAATTCTTTCCCCTTTATATAGCCCTAGGGTGGGGTCTTGCAATTCTCTCCCATACTTAATGGTTTCCTGAGTCACTGGAATTTCCTTCCTGCACTGCTCACAAAGGAAAGGGTGTTTATTTCTAGCTTCTTTGAACTTCTTTACATCCTGCCCCCTACTGAGAGGCTGACTTTCTCTAAACATCCTCAGAGACCCACCCAAGAGTTACTAAAATGTCAAGTTGACAACAAAACCTAACCATCATACTACCCTATGTGATTAAAGGTCTTAGTCAAAAGGAAAAATTACATAATGCAATTTAGAGAAAAGTGGACAATTTTGGAGCAGATCACACTTAGCAAATTCACACAAGAACAGAGAGAAAAGCACTGCATATTCTCACTCATATGTTGTTCCTAATCAGGTTAAGTTTGAACAGCAAGCTAAACTAACAGGTGAATGGAGAAACTGACAAAGGTATGGGAGGAATTTGGAGGGGGGAGTGGCAGGGCAGGAAGATTTATACACTAATTTAAATCAGTAATGAATTGGCACCATAAGATTCTTACTTTCATACAGTACATTTTCAAGGAATGGGTATCGTCTGGTAAGAATGGACCTAAATAGGGTAGGAGAAAGTCTAATCCCAAAACAAGTGGGTCCTGCCTGTAACTCCCTGTCCCAGTAAATTATTACTTCCCACATTGAGCTGTTGATTGAAGAGATTCATGAGTTCCCCAAAACAAAACAACCTTATGTTAAAGCTCCTGAATACCTGCACCAGGCATTAGGTAAGACCCTATTGCTGAAGTTGCCACTCAGTGTCCAGCAACCCTTAGCTGTAATTGGAATCCAAGGCAAACTCTTACAGAGACCAACAATCAGATTCCAAAGGGAAACCCCTACTTATCAGAGGACTACAGAGAGGATACACCCTTAGATCCTTGCCAAATTAAAAATGTTCATCTCATTTAACCTATACTCCTCTCCCTCTCTGGTGGAGATTCTATTTTTAATTATATATGTATATATATATATTTGATATATTGTATGGGTAAATATTGTGTTGGTACCCTATTTCCCTCCTTCCTGTCCCCAACACACTAGGTATCTCAGTGAGGATCCTCAGTGGGGATGCTGGATCAACCTGTGGGTTGGACAGTTATGGGTAGCACAGTAGTCAGCCAGCCCCCCACCCCCTGTATGTTGTTGCTGAGGGAGGTAAAGTCTCTGGATATTCTCTCCCACCATGGCTCTTACATTCTTTACACCTCCTCTTCCTTTCAGTTCCCTGAGTCATGGTGGGTGAGTTTTAAGTCTGCTTTATTATTGAGATCTTAAGATACTCCGTACTTCTGCTTTGGGATGTGTTCGAAATCCATATCTGTCCTTTTGACTTATCCTAGGTGGACTGATTGGCTGTGGTTATGGGACTTTCTCAAGCATATCTTTTAGGGTCCAAAGGATAGGCCTGGGGAGGTTCATCTCTTAGAGGGTGTCAGCCATCTGCCTGTGGCTCTGTGGTGGGGTTGGCATGACCACAGCTTTCTCACTGCCTTCTGTAAAATATAAAGAGAGTCTTCATCAGAGAGTGAGATCAGTATAGGATAAATGAGATACACATTTCTAATTTGACAGGATTCTATTGGAATTAGGCTCTCTATATTTCTCTGGTAAAGGGAATGTCTCATTGGAGCCCAGTTTTTTGGTTCCCATAGGGTTTTGGGCTAGGTCCCACTTCCAGTTAAGTGTTCTTAGTCACTGAGTAGATTTCTTGGCTAATTTGAAAGCTGTTGATTAGTTACCCAAGGTTTTGGCCCCTCTATTGCACAAGTCATCTCTTCTTGCTAGAAAGCAGAGAGATCTATGGACAACCCAATTCCACCAACAGGACCCAAGAAGATGGCTGACACTCAGGCAGGAGATGAACCACTTCTAATTCAACATCTAAGCTCCAAGCAAACTTTTGAGGAAGTGGTGAGATGACCAAGAGAGCTACCTCCACAGCAAGTCAGATAAACTATGAAAAGGTAAAGAAAATAGACACTGACCATACCCACCACTAGCCAAAAGCAGAAATCCATAGAATCTTAAGATCTCAAAAATAAAGCAGACTTAAAATTCTCCCACCATGACTCAGGGAACTGAGTAGAAGAGGAGACAGAAAGACTGTAAGAGGCATGGTGGGGGAGAATATGCAGAAACTGCCCCCTTAACAACCATAATAACAGAGACACAGAAAAAGAGAGAGAGAGAGAGAGAAACAAAAACAAAAAAAAAAAAACAAATACCTGACTAAGGTGTACAATCCATAAACCCCTAAACCATGGGCTGTTTCAGCAATCCCTCTGAGGAGGTCCCTCAGTGGGTTGAGGTCAGGGTGAAGATAAATGGGGGTACCAACTCAATACTTGATTATACAATGTATCTTATTATTAATAATATAAAATTAAAAGAGAGAGATTGTTTCCCTCCTCACCGTCTCTCCACTCTGTGTCTTTACATTTAAATGCTGGACTTCAACAAGATCCTGGCTGGTCCTGATCTTTCTGTCACACAATCTTTCATTTATCAAAATTTCAAGGAAAACCGTAAGACAGATTGTAACTTTTAAATCATATAGTCTTTCACATCTAATTTTGTAGGAAGAAAATTTATGAGTTCCCTTACTTTTATGTATCAAGTAGTCAGGCTGCGGTGCCAAGCTGTTTGTACACATGTGACTATATATACTTCTGTTAACATTTCATATCAGTGATTAAAAATTATTATCAGTAAAGTGAAAGTAAAGAAGATTACCTCCATATGTACCTGGAGATCATTTAAGACCAAAGATGGAGCTTTCCTGAAGAAGAAGGAATTTCGCTTGGATTATCACAGGAAAGTTCAGACTCAATCACGGACTCAACAGCATTCCCTATAAAGTTCAATTCCCTATAAATTTCAACGTAATAATGTTCTCTTTCTATCTTTCTTGTATGTTCCACAGACACATTTTGTCATATACAGTTTAACATCTTGAAGGTTTCTTGATTCATATGTTGTCAATGATTATGTCACCTTTTATGTTATTTACTTTTGTCCTCTATTCAAATTTCAGTTTTATGGTATATATTCTTCTGGGCCAAGCATCATAATTCATAGAATTTTTGATTCTTGATTACTTTAGAATTGACTTTAAACTGTCTTCTGTGCTGCATATAATATTTTGCTTAGTGCCTGATGAGAGCAATTACAATTACGATTAATTCTCTATATGTATTTTTCATTTCTTCTTGCCATTAAGGTTATTTCTTTATTATTGTGTAATTAGCATTCATATATTTTCTAATATATATATATATATATATATATATATATTTAATTTAGTTGGCATACAAAAATATAGTTATCAATCATTTGGTAATTATAAAGTATTTTTTATTCTTTTCCACTTCCTATCTCTAACCCTTCTCTCCCAATCCCCACCCCCAACACACACACTATATCCTTCTCCTTTCTGGTTGCATGTGTTTTTCAGCCTTTTCCTCATTCCTCTTCTAGCTCATTTCTTTTGACTCACTTTTGGTTATCATCCTGCCTGTAAATTCATCTCCCAATATATACACACACATATTACAAGTTGGTACCCACAATTGAGAAAGGTCTTTGTGAGTTTGGGCCACTTCACTTAATATGATTCTTTACAGGTCCACCTGTTTTCCTATGAATTTCCTAAGTCATTCATCCATACTGCTTGTTGTAATACCTTCTTGTTGCTGAACAAACACCCAGTCAGAAGCACCTTGTAGGAGGATAGGATTTATTTTGACTTACAGACTCAAGAGGAAAATCCGTGATGGCAGAGAAAATGGTGTATCAGCAGAGGCAGGACATCACCTCCTGGACAAAATCAGCTGGACAACAGCTATATCATGTGCTAGTAGAGTCCTATTGAGAATATTCTTAAAACTACTTGTATCTTGAAATATGTACCATCGTTCCTGAAAGTAACTGTATACATGATTTCCCTCTGTAGTCTTTTTCCTCAGCTTTCAACTCTAATCAGTCCTCAATTCTTATCCATTTTCTCTCAGGCCACTTAAACTTTCTTCATTCAGTTTTCAAAGTTTATACATGTTTCATTTTGGGATCCTACTCTTATTCTATTTAAGTTTACTGACCTTTTCTTCTTTATGATCTTACCTACTACAATTTATTGCATGTCTTTTTGTATGTGTCAGCATAAAATGTTATAAATTTTCATTACTAGACGTTTGAGTCTTTATTATACCCCTTTTACATATATTTTACATCCTTTTGCATAAGCCTCCTAAATATAATTGATTTATATTTTTGCTGTTGTCCTTGTTAGTACCATTTTTTCTGATTTCTTGGCTAGTTTCCTACATCCATATTCTTATGATTTAAAGCATGCAATGGTTATTAGATTTTTTGATATTGTGTGTTATAATCCATTTTATAGATTTTTTGAGTCTTTCTTAAGAGGTATAACCCAATAAAGACTTTCATAGGTATTTTATTTTATTTATTTAATGCTTTGATGTGTTATCATTATAACTGCCTTTGATTTCAGCTAAAATTGAGTTGTTACTGAAGTGCAGAAATTCCCATTTTCTGTTGGGTGTCCTCACTATTTGTTAATATCTTTCTATATAGGTCAGGAAAACAAGAATTATTTCCAGCCCTATGTGAGTTCTGGGAAATGTTTTTCTGATAACTCTTAGATAATTGTTTCCTTTGCTTAACTTTCTCCATTCTATCCTTGGTTGATTTCCCTCTATGGTTGCAAACAGACTGGTATTTAGCCAAAGACTTAATTGAAATCCTATGTAGCTTTCTGAAATTCTTACTTTGTGTATCTCCCTTATTTGGATTCTTTGCTGCACAAATTATATATTTTTCTTTTGTATTCTCTGAATTCCATTCTCTGTACACAATGTGAAGAGACAGTTTTACATTGCTGTTTTTTTTAAAAATTTATGTCCCATCAGTATTGTTTCATGTCCAAGAAGTCTACATGTAATAATACCTTTAGACCCTCAAAGTTTGCTTCCATTTTTTTTAGAATCAAAGTTCCTTTTTCCATTTTTTTTTGTCTATTATCTGTGTTGTTTCTGACATCCAGGCAGGAGAGGAACAAACACTGGCCCCAATGAAACCTATGAGAACACGGTGAGATAAACAAGAGATTTACCACTACAGATAACCCATGAAAAGGACAATAGAAGCAGACACCAAAGATGCCCAACACAATCCAAAGCGAAAGTCCAGAGACACTTATAATCTACTTAATAAAGCAGAATTAAAACTCACCCATCATGACTCAGGGAACTGAGTGGAAGCGGGGACAGAAAGACTGTAAGAGCCATGGTCGGGGAGAATATCCAGAAACATCACCCCCCTCTGCAACCACACATAAAGGGAAAAAATAAACTGGCTACCTCTTGTGTAATTCATAACCCGTTACCTCATGGACTGATCCAGTATGTCCACCAAAGGTTGGGGACAAAGAGGAAGGAAACGGGGGTACCACCACAAGATTTGCTCATACATTGTATCTAATTATTGACAATAAAGATGTTAAAAGATAATCAAATATATATGTAAATGTTTATATATACATATATATATATATATATGTATCTTGATCATTTAACATCTTTATGGCTAAGTTAGTCTGTTAGGCATGCTTAACAAAATATGAGAGTGGAGACCTAAGAGACAAAAAAAAGAGAGAATATTTTGGAACCTTAAAATCAAAGTTCAGGATTTGGGGAGTTAGTATCTGGTAAGATAACACTACTTGACTTACAGTTAGCTGTCTAAGAGACTTCTCATGACCTCTTCTCTATGTGCACATTGACTGCTATGTTATTCTCTTCTTTCTATGACATCACACAGTCCTATTGTGCCCTGCTCTATAGTATGATCTCATGTGTCTTTAGCTGCATCCTTAAAGGCTCTATCACTATATGTTATCACCTAAGAGGTCAGGGATTCAATGTGTAGATTTGAGGAAAACATTAGCTTTTAGGATATGTAGTTCAATAACAGTCTTCATATAATTAAAGTCCTATTTGGTTCATATAATCTTTCATATGTGTTTTCTAATTTTTTAGGAATTACCTCATGATATTTTATATGGTGATTTTTTAGTATTCTTTATTTCTGCATGAAAATTATTTCTATCCTGCTGACTTTACATGAGCTGTCAGGTTTATACAATTCTTAAAGGATAGTCAATATCCCCAGTGTATGGAGTACCACAAATTACATCATCATGGCCTCAGACATGGTTCCTTTCTTACTGTATGTTCATAAATCTCCAGGTTATCTTAACTCTCTGGTTGCGTTAGGGACTAGCCTCTTATTTTTTTCTAATACTATTTCTTGAAAATAAATGTTCTGATGTGCATGATGACTTGTCATAAAGTACTTTATATGTTATTTCATGTTTGGATTTGCTCATGAAAGTTTAAGTCTCAAAGCCTGTCATCTTCAATCAACCCATATAAGAGAAAGCAGAAAATACATAGTTTCCTTTTGTTTTTAACAGAGAATTCATGTAGCTAATTATATGAGTACTTCTGAGTTGAAATAGAAATGCTAACAATATCAAAAGGCTCTAGAATCATGGGGTCATACTAATTTCTAAAATTGTACAAACTTACACCTGTTTTTATTTTTAGCAAGAGTGAGGACATAGGAAACAGGCCACTCAATTCCCTATGTTCACACTTTGTTTTTGCTTTCTGTCTTCTATCCATGTAACTCTAACTTTATGGTATGTTTTTATTCCATGCTTGCAATGTGTGTGGTCAATATACTATTGAAATATATGCAAATATATGTTTCAAATCTTTGTTATATATTATTTCAGTGATTTGAATGTCACAGGAAAGTGACTTGTCTTAGCTTAATGCCTGGAGTTTCAATTGGAAATAATTAATGGTCAATTTTAAAATAAAACAAATCCTTATAAGTATTTTATAATTATAAAACTTTAAAAAAAATTATTATTTTTAATAGATGGAAATTTTGTATAAATAAGTCATGTTTTGGTACCAAGATTTCTCTCCTCCCTATGTTCTTTCCACTGAGGGCCCTGCTCAGTGGGATTACTGGTAAACTGGAGTTGCCCTTATGGATAAAAAGTAACAGAGGTGTGATATGTACACAAACCTAAACTAACAATAATCTGACTCCATAAAATCCTATATTCTGTACAAAAAGTTCTGGAGGTAGATAAGGCCCCAAATTGGGGGGATGGGGGTGGAAGCCTACCTATGGTACAAAAGGCTCCCCGACCCACTAAGTAGTTACCTCACACAATGGGCTGTTGATCAGTGACTCACATGGTCCCTAAATTAAGATAAACTTTTGTCACAGCCCTTGAATACCCACCTCAGGCAAAACATCAGACCCTGTTGCTGAAGATTCCATAGACTGATATCACACAACACTTAGAGACCCTGCTGAATCCAGAACTGAAATCAGCTCCCAGAGAAGGACCAACTTTTCATTGGATCTATTTCTTTGTTTACTTAGTGTCCAATTCATTGATCTCTGCACTGAGCTTATTTTTTTTCTGTCTGGAGCTCCTAGGGTTGGATTTTTCTTGTGTTTTTTTTTCCATTAGGTGGGTGGTTAGGTTATTAATTTGACATATCTGTGTTTGTTATGAAGGCAATTAGTGATATAAATTTTCTTCTTAGGATGCCTTCATTGTGTCCCTTAAGTTTTTGTATATTGTGTTTTTCATTATCATTTATATCAAGAAATTTTGCTGTTTCCTTTTTCATTTCCTGAATTCCCTATTCATTGTTTAATAGAATATTGTTCAGTCTTCAGGATATGTTGTAGTTTCTGTTGTTTGTCTGGTTGTTAATTTTGAATTTTAACTCATTTTGGTTCAATATAATACAGGGAGTTACTTCAATTTTCTTGATTTTGTGGAGGCATGCTTTATATCCTAACATGTGGTGTATTTTGGAGAAGGTTCCAAGGGTTGCTGAGAAGAATGTGTACTCTGAAGAACTGGGATAGAATGTTCTGTAGGTGTTCATTAGATCAAATTCATCTAAGGCATTGTTAAGATCTAATATTTTCTTGCTGATTTTCTGTTTGGATGATCTAAGTACTTAGATTACTCAATCTTTTCTTATTAGTGTTAGCCTTCAGATTTGAAAATTATTTTTTATTATCACAAGCTCAAAAGCATGAGCATCTTGCATATTGGTCGTACTCCTAATGGTTATACTGTTATGATCTCTCTCCCTTTTCCTCATTCCATTGAGGTGGAGTTCTTGGTACTCACTGTGGGATCATGAATTCACCAGTCATTCTCAGTGATGGGTAGGGGAAGGAAAATGCCTCAGGATATAGTTTTCTACCCTGTGACTCAAAATCTTTCTGTCCCTTCTTCTGCAATGTTCCCTGGGCCTTTCCAAGTGTGTTATATATATCTACATTAGCTGTGAGCTCCCTGTGTCCTCTGAATTTCTGCTCTAATGAGTGTTTAGTGTCCTCAATGTCTACCACATCTCTCTGAAGGAGGTTGTCAGGCTAGTTGTTGAAGCAGCACTCATCGTTAAAACCACATGTTTTCTGTAGTTTCACCTGTGACCTGCCAGAGGTCATAGAGATGACTGGTCTCATTCTTTGCAGTTGGATATTTTTTCTAGTGATATTTATGTATCTTCATTCTTCCAAATATGCATTGCCACCATAAAAAAGAATCTCCAAACAAGAGTGAAAGTATCATGAATTAAAGTTGATAAACAGAACTTTCAAATACATTTTGAAAGACATACCCACTCTTCTTAGCCAAGAACTGAGGAAGCTTCTCTCTAGAGTCTATGACTGTCTGATCCATAGGATTTTGATTTAGTTCTTAGGGCCAGTTATGAATGCCTTTACACACTAAGCAGACCTTGCATCCAGTATATATATATATATATATATATATATATATATATATATATATATATATATATGATAGCATTTGGTTATCTCAATAATGTGTGTGCCACTATTGCACTTGTGTGTATATCTTTTCAGACTTATTGATTTTGTAGCTAGTAGGATCCCCTGCTTGACCCCACTGCTGATGACTCTGCAACTTTCAGAACACTTTCAAGCACTATGAGGGCTAGTCATCAGGGAATGGGCTTCTTAGTTTCAGCATGATGCCTCATTATTTTGTGCTCACACCCTGTCATGTCTTTAGTAATAGAGTTTTACTATATAACTCGGGTATTTAAATGTTCTGGCAATTGTCTTCATTGTTTTTGGAATCACATGGACCTCCATGATCAAGGGCTCTCTGTCTGTGGCGGGGGGGTAATCCATTTCTTGAAGTTGGATTTCATCCAGAGTCCAGTTTTTCCTATAGAGAAGTACACACATACTTTCTGACAAATGTATTTATTTATTTTCTATATGTGGGACAAAAAAGCACAGGATAATTTCTTTAAAATTTTCCTTACATCTGTTTATTGATAATTCATAGTTCTATACCTTACCTTGCAAATATAAGCTTGTACTAGATTTCAAATATTTAATTGGAAAATTTAATGTCTTACTATAATGCATCTTTCTATTTAAATATACGTTTGTATAGATGTATGTACTTAATAGAATGATAGAAGGTAACATTGTTTATTATAAAGGTTCCCAAAAGGGTCAATATTTTGGCCTCAGGATAATATTCTACCATATTATTCAACACTTCTATTTAGAAATGGTACAAGATACAACTACTAAGGAAACCCATTTTCCTGATTAAAATTCGTTTTATCCATCCTGAAAAATGTAAAGTAAGAAAATTTAAATAGAATTCATAGATGTGTCTATAAAAGTGTATACATCATGAACCTTCAATAAATGTTTTTT
>PVHP010021341.1:0-29541 GCA_004024765.1 Zapus hudsonius
AGAACACCTAAAGAAAAGTCCAGAAAAGATGTGGACCACATCCAGAATGAAAATGAGATGTTGCTGAGGGGAAGGGACTTCAAGCTCAGAGATTCATGGCCAAGATGCCTGTGCTTCCCTGATGACCTCAGGCTGTGCACTCCTAACCAGCGTCCCAACAGGCTCCTTCAAAGGCCAAATCTGTGGTTCCTAAGGAAGTTCCCTGGCCCTGGGATTCCTGCACAACTCTGGAGCTGGAGCTGATGCAACCTGACCGCAGGATGCGGGTGAAGCCGTGATCCAAAATGGACAAAGAGATTGACGGATGGCGGTGGCTACCCAGACGCTGACCACTATGGTCAGTCTTTCTGCGGATGACACTAGGGTGGGGATGACGTGCAGACACCCCAAGAGACAATCTGCAAGAGAACCCGACCCACAGACAGCAGACCACCGCAGAACTGCTGCAAGGAAACGTGGAGGAGACTCTAAGAGGAACAACGACCAGACGTTCAAAGCTTAAAACTTCCATGGCTGGGTGGTGGTTCAGCCAGGTAAGGGTGAAGACCCGAAGATGGGTCCTCAGGGAAGCTGAGGTGGGTTCTGTAATCCTGGCACACCTCTGGAGAGGGAAGGCTTGTCAGGGCCAGCCAGCATGGCAAACAGAGCAGTGAGACCCCCCCAGACAAGGTGGAAGGTGAGGACTGAACCCAAAGTTGTCCTCTGAAGTCCACACACATGCACCTGTACTGTACTGACGTACTGACGTACACACACACAGAATGAAAGACGAGCTCTGGACTAGGAGGACATACCCCAGACATGCATCTGATAAAGGGTTTGTATTGAGACTTATAGCGCTCTTCAAACTCTGTAGCAAGAGAACACAACCCAGGAGAAGGACGAGCAAGGACGGGAACAGCTACACAGCCGTGGAGTGTCCAACAAGAACACGGCCGACACTGTTCTTTCACTAGTGTCCCAAACGGGAAAGTCCCCAGAACTCCCACATACTGCTGAGGGGGCTCTGACACAGGGCAGCCACTACAGAAACGAGTTGGTACATTTTGAAAAGTTGAACACACATGCACCGGGCGATCCCCACTTAGTTACGTATCCAGTGAGGAGAAAGGAGATGTGTGTGTCGAAACCACTCTGGAAGCTTCTCTAGCAATAGCCCCAAACTGCAAGCAACCCAACCACCATCAGCAGTGCATGGTAGATGCACTCCATGGACTGCCACTCAGCACCCCAAAGGAACAGAGTGCCAATGTGCACAATAACGTGGATGAATCTCAAAGCCAGATAAGACAAAACCCAAGAGGTTGCTCAGGGACAGGGCGAGCTGGAAGGGGATCTACAATGAGGGTGATGAGAACATTCTAGAATGGCCACAGCTCTGGGAGTATCAACAGAGCTATGTCCCATCAAGGGCCACCTGTGGGGCTGGGGACCTGGTCGTGTGTGTGCTTCAGGGCTCTGCAGCCTCCTACCACACATGGCTGATGAAGGAACCTTGACTATAGACATCTTGGGGCAAGCCTCGTCTCCATTAGAGCGGCTCCCTTTCTGGGGACCTGCTACTCTCCTCTGTTACATGCAGTGTTCGTCCTGCAGCAGGCAAACCAGGCCATGCACAGCCAGCAGCAGCGGTCCTCCAGCCTTAAGTCCCTGTTCTGAGGTGAGGTCGCCAAGGGGGAGGGGTTCTCCCTTCATCTGATCTTGCGTGCACTGAGGGGCCAGCCAAGCAGTGGCTTCTAGAAGCGGAGGTGCCTGGGGAAGAGCCCTGCACAGGTCCCGGAGGAAGTGGATGGAAATCCAGCATTCCTCAAAGCAGTTGGTCCAGAGGCTCTGGCCAGGGATCCTGTGTCCTTAGTGATGCGGACTGGGCTTGGGCTTCAGCTCGCTGTGGCCTTGGCTGCCAGGGAGGCCAGGCCGAGGAGCCACTGGCACCTGGGCTTTAGCCTATCCACTCAAGAACTGGCTTCAGAAGAACTGGGCCAGCAGCCCGAGAACTAAGTTCTCAGGCGTCTCCCTAGAAGCGCTCCAGGCCTGCTCGCCACATGTCAGACCAGGCGGGTGAGAAGCAAAGGCGAGGAGAGTTTGTCCTCGCCCCTCAAGTCTGTGGAGATTTGCCTCTCAAAGTCATGTCATTCACGGAGATATTTTTAACCCAGAACCAGCACAAATCTGCCTTTTCTTGTGGTAGCAGACTCTGGCAGCCTTGGTAGCAGATGGCCACCAGGCTGTCATCCAGGTCCCCAGGCCCATCAGGAGCCCCAGGCCACACCTACCACCTAGCAAGGTAGCTGCTGCTGGAGCCGTGGTGACCACATTTCCCCACCAGCCACTGGCTGTACAAGGCCATATCATAGTCCAGAGACACCTGCATCCATGACTCAGGCCACTCTGCCCTCTTCTGGCCTCCGGGCTTCTTGCCCATGACTCCTAGACTGCCCACCAGGGTCAAGACTGGCCTCAGGGTCGAGTGGGAGCTCACTGCCAGGGCCAAGATATGCAATGTTCCCGCCTTTGGACTGGCTCATGAATGCAAATTTTGGTCCCCCAAAGGCTGGTGCTGCTTTTGGGAGGCTCTGAAAAATTAGGTGAGGCTGAGTTGGAGGAAAGTCACTGGGGTTGGTCTCCTGACCCCTCTGGAGGGGTCCCTGGCTCCCTGTAGCCACTATGATGTGAGCTGCCCCACCCCCCCATGCACCCCTGCCATGATGTGTATTAAACCCTTTGAAACCGTGAGCCAAAGTCTTTCCTCCTCTAAGTCATCCATGTTAGGTAATTTTTGTCACATGGACAGAAAAGTAAGTAGTAGATTCATGCACAGTGGGCATTCAGGAGTGGGGGTGAAGGGGACAGACAGGGCCAAGCAACAAAGACCCCTCCCAGCTTCTGTTACCAGTGGGACAAGGCATGGTGGAACTGTCCCCAATAACCCAACATGGAAATGGATTTTGCCTCTGTTTTGGGTACAATTCTGGCTGCAAATCCCATCTTGCTGGGGCCCTGGGCCTTGGGGTCTCATCCCATCCTTCATTCCATGCAGCTGACTGGGGCGTCTTGCGAGTGTCCCCTTCCTAGGTGGGATTTTGGGCTGGGAATTACAGCCACCCTTGGATGCCCACCACCGTTTCGGCGTGGTCTTCCCGTTCAACCCTGGCATCGGCATCATTTGCGATTGTGTTGTTTTTCAGCTTTGGCAGGACTGGGAAGCCCATCATGAAAGGGAATTTTCTTTCTTCTTTTGTAATTAGTACTTGGTAATATCACCAAGCTGTGAGTTTATGGCTTTGTAGATCTTGTGTTTCTGACACTAATTACTCACAGAGGCTTTTCCAGCTCCATTTCAACCCGGCAACTGCCCTGCCAGTAATTAAGCCAAGAGATGTGGG
Organism: Zapus hudsonius; assembly: GCA_004024765.1. Lineage (NCBI taxonomy): Eukaryota > Metazoa > Chordata > Mammalia > Rodentia > Dipodidae > Zapus > Zapus hudsonius. The sequence continues at coordinate 3,384 of PVHP010021341.1, forward strand.
GCACAGACTCTGGGTTTCATACATGGCCCTTCCCACCTGGTCTCCCGGCTTCCACCCGGCCAGCGTCCTGCAAGAGGCATGCTTCCAGGTTGGTTGCAACCCTCAGGTGGCTCTTGTCACCCCGTAGCTGAGAGAAAGCAGTGCTCCACAGAGAGGATCCACGGCTTGTCATCCCTGGCCAGTTTTCTCACCAGCTGGACACCTTCCGGGGTGACGGAGAGGAACCCATGTCCCCTGTGCAGGACAGATCACTGGGCGCCGTCTTCAGGCCCTCTCCAAGCGAAGCCAATGTCCAAGCAACTGTGACATTCACTGAGTGTTCACTGTGGGGCCACAGGAGCAAGGCACACCCAGGACCCTGTTGGGTTAATGGTCAAGAGGCCATATCCTTGTCCTTGACGGCCTCCCCGCGGCTCAGGTCACAGACTCAGGGCTGACTGTGAGCCTGAATGCCAGGGGAAGCCAGACTGTGTGAGGCACATGTCTGCGGCTCGGCTCCAGCCTGGCTTTCTGGCAGAGCCGGCGCATGGGTGGTGAATGAGTAACAGCGACTTCCCAGGCGAATGGTGCCTCCCAGGAGTGTGTGCCCCACGAGTCTCTGGTCACACAGATCTTTGCAGGAGCTCTGGCCTCCATGCTAGCTGGTTCTGCTTTGGGCCTACAGGGTGGGACCTCTCTGTCTTCCACAGAGGTTCTCTGACAGGTGAGGCACCATCTAGCAGAGCAGTGCTCTCACTTTTGTTGGAAGGCCCAGTGGAAGCTGGTTCTGGGGAGCTCAGGCAGGAGGGGCTGAGGGCCTGCAGAGCCTCATACCAGCGCTCCAGGCCTCTGAGGCTGTGTGAGTGGGCAGACTTCATCAGCTGGTCCACCTCTGACTGAGCCAGGGCTTCCTTAAATACAATTGGTTCGTCACAGTTTAATCTCCTTTACTGCAATGCTATTTTGAGATACAATTAAAACATCCCTTTGCCAAAGTGCATGCGTCCTACTGGGAGTTTTTCCCCCTTCCTAATAAGAAGGAGTCAAAAACAAAGATTGGGGAGGAGCCCTGGGCTCCAGACTCATTTCTGAAATGGCAGGCTTCATGTGGCCCAGTGTTCTTGGAGAGTGCCACGAGGCCATGTTAGGATGAGACCCAGGCAACGGCAAGGGACAGGGAAGTCATTTTCCCACCAGAGGGCCTTGCGCCACCGAGAGGCCTGCTGACCCTTGGACTCTGCGGAGCCCAGCGGAATTGTGATCTCTCGCTGGTCTTCAGCCTCTGACTTTCTGGCAGTTTCAGCCATGACTACTCCGTGGCCACAGGCGGAGGGGGGACATGCTGGAGGTGGGACTGAGCCCACGCACCTGATGGGGTCGGCACGAGAAGGTGGCCAGCAGAGCTGCTGCTGCTGCTGCTGGAACGTTCTCTCTCACGCCAGCGCAATTTCACCGTGATTGAAAGGTGATTAAAAAGAAAAGCCAGCAATTCCAGGTGTCTTGGCCAGTGTCACCGGGGCTCCCACGGGGCTAACAACACTCCATTCATGCTGTGGTGAGCTCCCAGGGGCTTTTCCATGCTCCCTGTCTTGTCCTCTGTGGCCCAAGGGAGACACCTGTGGTTGACTCAGAGAACAGGGACCTGGAGACTGCACACCTGGGATAAGAAGGCTGGGCCACCCAGGAGGGAAGTCTGGTGGGTGTCCACAGCAGATCCTGAAGTTTGAGGTGTGCACCATCAGCACCTAGAATCACAGCATGACCAGGGAGCTCCCACGGCTGCCAGGTGACCTTTCCTTGAAGGCAGAAGGAACCTGAGCTAGCCCTCCCCACAGGGCTTCCTCCAGAGGCCTAGCATGACTCAGCTCCCTGACGTGCAGAGAACACTTCTATCAGGCTCTGGCCCTGACCATACAGAGGTTCCAGAGGCTTGTGCAGGGGCGTGGAGTGCGGACTGTGCTCAGGACATGGGACAGAGTCTCACTGTGTGCCACGGTGCACTGCTCCACCCGAGCTTTCCATCTTCCCTACACACGAGGTGAGAAAGCGCACTGCCCTAGGCTGCTGTCAGGACTCTGGGAGACACTATGCAGCCAGCCAGCCAGCATGCATGCAGAGAGCTCTGGTCACTGCACCCGCCCTAGCATGTGCCTGAGAAGACAGGGGCAGGGACTCCCAGGGCCAGTGACTCACACTGGGACCTCTTACTGCCCGAGCTTGGCGCTCTTGCTCTGCGGGGCCTCTGCAGATTTGCTGATGCGAGGCAGGGCCCTGATCCAAAGCAAGTCCTGGCCGGTCAGTCATGGGTAGTGCACAGAACACCAAGGTAGAAGAGGCCAGGCTCTGACCCTGGTGAGTGAGTCACACGGCCCTCACCATTGCCCTCAGCAGGCTCAGAACCCAACAAAACACGTGCAGCTCTCTGGGGCATGTGGGAGACAGTCCAGTGCCAGGCACCCCCTGGCTATCTATGCCCAAGTTCTTGGCATCTAGGAGCCAGAAAGGGATTGCAGAGGTCAAACACCTCCATGCTGAAGAGCCCAGTTATAAATTAGTGCTGGCAACTCTGCCAGGCTTTCAGAGAGGGTTGGGAGGTGCCAGGATGGTGTCCGCCACCAAGGCAATGCACAAACACTCGGTGTAACTGCGGAAGTGACTATGGACTATGCATGGGCCACTGGGCCATGACCGAAATCCTCAAGTGCCCAGAGCTGTGGGAGAAGAGGCCTGCGCCAGCCTCTCCCACTCCAAGGACCGCCCCCTGCCAGGTGCATCCCTGACCTCCCCGAGGTGGCGGCTGTGGCTGTGTTGGCCTCATGGACAATGTGCCTGGCTCTCTTGGTCCCTTCTCCCTTCAGCAATGGGTGGTGGTGTCAGGTCACAAACCACTACCAGAGGAGGATCACCTACATCCAAGAACCCCCTCCAGGCCCGAAGAGCAGCATGGACCGAGGGGCTGCTCTGGATCTTGCGGTGATGTGGAATGGGGCTTCTATCCAGGAAGGCAATGTGGGATTGACAAGGATTGAGCTGGCTCTGAGGTGTGACTGGGACCAGGATCTGTCCCCCAGCAAAGAAGCAGCTGAGTCCCACCCAGAGGGCAGGCTGGCCTGGAGCTGCCCCTCACTCACAGGGACCCAAGGGGGAGGAAGTGCCTTTCTCTTTGCAGAAAGGGTGGCCTGCTTCAATCCGGATGGTGTGTGAGCTGCTGGAGTTCATCTCTGGTCAGCACCCCACGGAGGGTACTGTTTGCTTTCAGACCCGGTCTGAGGGCTCCAGTGAGGCGGCGATGGGAGGTTTCATGTGTTGTTGATAACACTGTTTTCATCGACTACTTTCATTTACAAAAGAAATTTTAAAGCGTGCTCTGTAGTCAACCTGCTCCTTGGCCCCCAGAATAGAATGTAAGTCATTTCTCACATCTGACAGGTATTGGCCTGTGATTTGGCTTCAGAAATGATGTTTTAAAGGACCCTGATGCTGCCAGCTGCCTCGGGAGGAATGTGGCTCCTCCCCCTCTCCCCGTTTGGGGTGTTGAAGACGAGATATTGTTTCCAAGCTGAGTTTGTCATTTCCATGTAGTTTCAGGCGTAAGTCACTACACCCAGCTCTTACACTGTTTATTTTAAATCTGTGTGTGTGTGTGTGTGTGTGTGTGTGTGTGTGTGTGTGTGTTTGGGATGCCATGCGCTGGAGGTCAGAGGACAGCCCTGGGTGCCAGTCCTTGCCTTCCACCTTGTGTGGGGCAGGTCTGTTCACCGTGCTGTCTCCGCTGGCCGGCCTACAAGTTTAGAAGCCTCCGGGTTGCATTTCCAATCTCACCACAGGCATGCTGGGGTCACAGGTGCTACCTGGGGTCCGGGGAACCCAGTTCAGGCCCTCACACTTGTGGGTTTCCCCACTGAGCCATCTCCCAGCGGTCTCGGGAGGTTTTCAGGTCAACCGTGGAGCCCAGATGGGAGCAGCTGCCAGGGGTCCCAATGGAAGGATGGAGGTGGAGACTGGGTCACTTGGTCAGGACCAGACGAGGAGGGGACTCTGGCAGTCCCACCCTCTGAGCAGGGCCATCAGGGAGACCTCCTGCCCTCCCTTCTTGGGCATTACTCATGTCTGGGGTGGCCTGGCATGCCAAGGGTCAGATCACTTGTCAGATTACACGCAGGACCCATCAGATGCCGCTTGCCTTGGTGGTAGAGGTGGTTGGGACTGGCCAGATCTACACAGGGTGGAGGCGTGGGGGGTCTGCATGGATGACAGCCTGTGGGGAAGGTTCTTAGGCTGGGGCTGCGCCCCTTTCTGTGTGCTGTCTAGTTGTTATTCTACAGACAGAAAATTTCACAGAAATTAGGGGTTTCTGGGACTGGAACCCTGGCCATCCACACTCACAGCTGAGTTGAGCAGGGCCCCATGTTCCCTGAACTGAGGCCGACCACCTCTGTCACCTCCTCACTGTCACTCTTCCCACGGTGGACAGAGCAGGTGGGGGAGGGGAGAACAAGCCATCTTGCCCTAAGGGCTGAGTGCTGGGATGCTTCTCAGGGTTGGGTATATGGGTCTATGCCAGAAAGCAGTCACTGAACATCGGGTTATCGGGGACAAGCCTAGGTCCTTGGAGGTGACCTTGTGCCCTCAGCATTCCAGGGGAAACCAAGTCTCTAAGCAGGGGAGCCGGTCACCCACTGGACTGCCTGCCACAGGCCAATGGACAGGAAAGCACAGCAAGAGGTCCAGCACTGGCTGTGCCTCAACAGTTCGGCGTTTTTTGTAAAACTAAAAAAAAAAAAAAAAGACTCCATGAAAATAACTTCATGAAAAATGGATCAGACCTGGAACTCCCTGGTCCAGCCATTGGTTCGTTCCCTCACTAAGCTGTTGATCAGAGACCCACAAAGTCCCTAAAACAAGACAGAATTCTGTCAAAGCTATTGAATACCCACCCCAGGCCAAGATCCTATTGCTGAAGAAACCACAGAAAGTCATCACACAACACCGAGAGACCCTGCAAGATCTGGAATGGCAACAGCCCCCAGATGCTAGCATATGCAGTGCTGGAAGGCGCTACATAAGCAGCCACGGGAAACTGGTCAGTAATATTTGGAGAAAGTAGAGACCACTGATATACACTGCAGACTGTTGCCATGAAAAGGCTGAACACACTGCCTCCTGGGAGACATCAGCGAGCCAAGAAGCGATCACTTGGGCAATAGAGGCGCCATAACCTGGGGAGAGTAGTCAACAGCTTTCAAATTGGCCAAGAAATCCACTCAGTGTCAAGGAGCCCTAACTGGAACTGGGACTCAGGGCAAAATCCTATGGGAACCAAAAACTTGGGCCCCAAAGGAGAAACTCCCATTACCAGAGAACTACAGAGAGGCTATTCCCAATAGAATCTCTCCAAATTAGAAATGTGTGTCGCATTTAACCCATATTGACCTCACTCTCCGATGGAGATCGTGTTTGTTTGTATTTTTCAGAAGGCAGTGAGACAGCTGAGGTCATTCCAACTCCACCAATGAGCTACAGGCAGAGGGCTGACATCCTGGCAAGAGACAAACCACCCCAGGCTTATAGGTGTCGGCCCCAAATGAAACCCTTGAGAGAGTGACAGGATAGCAAGAGATCTATCAGCACAGCTAATCAGTTAACCCAGGATAAGTCAGCATGACAGACACCAACAATTTCCAACACGACCTAAAGCAGAAGTACAGAGGCCCTTCAAATCTCAACAACAAAGCAGTCTTAAATCTCACCCACCATGACTCAGGGAACTAAGCGGAAGAGGGGGCGGAAAGAGTCATGGCGGGGGAGAATATCCAGAGACACTGCCCCCCTCAGCAACAACACACAAGTGTGGGGGGAGAACCTGGCTGCCTCCTGTGCTATCCATAACCTCCTACCCCATGGAACAATCCAGTATACCCACCGAGGAGGATACCCAGTGGATTGGAGAGTGGGAGGAGGGAATCAGGGATACCAACATAATATTTACTAATACAATGTATCTAATTTTGGACAATAAAAATATTGATTGAAAAACCCCTAAACCTGCACTTTACAGGTAACACTGCTCGAGAGCCCCCAGCACTAGCTCGACTCGCCCCAAATCCAAGCCCGTGGGCATGCTCACCCAGACTCACACACAGTCACGGGCACCCAGACGATGAGGGTGGGCGAGGGCACACACTCAGCAGTGCCCAGCTAGGTGACATCATTGCTGTGGACGTCGACTAGCAATGATGTCATCAGAGACTGGGGTCGTGCACGTGGTGCTTAGCAGCCCTTATGAAGCCCCGTTCCAGGGAAAATCACTCATAAACAGGCCGAATGAGGCGGTGCCACACACGTTCACTTGCTCCCAGCATGCACCGCTTGTACCTTTTCCAGTTTTTATTCTGTTTGATTCTGAGACAGTGTCTCATTATACAGCCCATGTCGGTCTGGAACTCACAATCCTCCTGCCTCGGCCTCATGACTGCGGGGATGACAGCATGTATCCCCACACAGGGCTACTTGGTTCTCTCTTCTTATAGGATCAAGGTTCTGCACACCAAGCTCTGACTGGCCCGATGCTCAGTCCTGGGGCATGGGTGGTGGGAGGCCAGAGCAGAGCTCAGAATGTAGGGCTTCCAGGTCCTCACTCTGGTTTACTGGCCTGGCAATGCCCCCCCGCCCAAGGAATCCACATTCCTGCCATGGCACACACCTCCAGCTGGGGTCTGAAGTGGATAAAGAGGCTTGTGGGGTGACGGAGGAGGAGGGCACCTTGGGGGTGCTTGCCGTGGAGGGAGGCAGCTGGTAGGCGTGAAGGTGTGGGCGGTGGGGCAGTGTACCCTGCACCCCCACCTCTCTCCTGGATGCCAGGCTGAGCCACAGGAAGAGAGGAGGCAGTATGGGAAGAGGTTCACCTTCCAAGACGAAGGAGACCCTTGCACTCACCTCTCCTCCGAGGAAGAGGCGGCCCCATTTGATTAGGAAATAGTGGTTAATTTTCCAGCGGAGTGCCTGACCTTCAGAGGGAGAAGCTAATTTCCGGAACAACTCTGCCAGGCGCCTCTCTCGTCTCTTGTTTGCTGGGGCTGAGCAGCTGTTGACATACACGGCTGAACAGCGCTGCCTCACACTGGGTGACCAGGACAGGTCGGCCATGAGCTGCCTGGACAGCCCCGCACCGTGTGTCACTGACCACAAAGATTCTGTTTTATAAGACACCAGTCAGGCCTTCCGGGAACTTTCCATAACTACCCCCTCCCCCTTGCCCATCCCAGAGTCCCAGCTAACCCTGGCCTGGATAACTGTCAACCCTCAGTGACGGCTGCCTGTTAGTGCACATGCCTTCTGCTAGACTGGTGCTCACGTGGCGGTCCAGGGAGGACTGTGCCTTGTCTGACCTATCGGAAAGAGGTACCCAGGCTCAGGTGAAATGTCAGGGACCCTGGCCACAGACATCTTTCCCTCTGGCAGCCTGGCTCAGCCTGAGGTGACTATCGGGCACCCCCTTGCATGGGCTACCCCAAGTTCCTGCAGGGCTCCTGACAGACCTACAGACTGTGGAGGTAAAGAGGCCTGTTGCTTTGTCTGGGTTTGAGCTCAAATCTGCCCTCGCCCAGGCTAGGGGACAGGCCATCACTGGGGTGACTCAGCATGCTCCCCATGTGCGGCCCTGTCAACACTAGAGGGTGGCATGTGTGTTGGGCCAGTGTTGAGGGATTCACAGGAGCGCTGACTCGCTCGCCCCACTGCGGAGTGCACCTAGCATGCGCAGGCTCAGTTCAAACCCACCTACACTCTTGGGCACTCTAGAGCCCCCATCATGGGCAGAAAACCACAGCTGTTCTCAGCCTCGTACTTCTGAGGCCCTCAAGCCTTCTTGCAGCCTGGTGGACGTGAGTTCATGGCACACGCGTCCAGTCTCTGTCTCCCCAGTCCCGTGGGGCCCTGCGGCTGAGCCCACAGGTAGAGCAGGTCGGGGTAGGATGGGGCAGTGGGGACGCCTAACCCTTCTATCCCGCAGGCCTGGCTGCTGGCCCGAGTCCACAGGGCAGCCGGAAGAAATAGATGGTGGCGGGTCAGACACAGGGCTTGGTCCTCTGAAGACAGTGTGCCCAGAACCACACTGGCGGGGGGTGCGTAGTCAGGGTGGGTTGGTTCTTTCTGTTGGTCAGATGAGATGCGGATAAGCCTGCATGGCACAGGGCAAGCAGTCAGGATGAAGCCGGGGATCATGCCCAGGATGGGGGGGGGCATTCCTCGAGGCCAGCAGACACTTTTGGAGGATGGGGATAGGTGTCACTCTCTTCACTGGCCATGAGGCCGAGTCCCAGGACTGGATCCTGGTGCCCACCTATGGGTTCTCATGGTGTCCTGGCCATGTCAGGCCCAGGCTGAGAATGAATGAAACAGACAACTGGGTACACTGTTCAGATCATTTGGGCAGCAGGGGAACGATGGGGGTGGCCGCTTCTCTGTGCCCAGAGCTGAGATGACCAGACCTTGCTGACACCCCACGAACTGCTTTCTCACGGGTCCCTCACTGGGCTGTGCGAGCAGCCTTGCTGGACCAGCACCGAGAGTCCACTCTGAGGTCCCTGAGGCTGAGACCCAGCATGTTCCCACTTCCTGGGCAGAGACGAGAGGGAGCAGAGCTGGCCTCGGCACCCAGGTGACGTCACGTGATTTAAAAGTTAATTAAAATGAGTGGTAGAAAGTATAACAGCCTCAGCCTCAGGTGTTTATTTCCAGAGTGCTTAGAAGGAAGGGGGGAATCTAATAAAAAGCTCCGTGAGGTATTGCATTAGGATATAATCACACCACTGAATCACCGCACGTCTGCAGCCTAACGACTCCCTCACCCTGCGCTCTCGTGGGGGCCGTGGCCTTCTCGCTGGGCCCTGGAGCGGATGCCAGTGAGAGGCAGAGCAGGACCCGTGGGGCTGGCCTGCCAAGGAGGCCAGCTGCCTCCCACACCCCATACCCATGGGGTTTCCTTCTTTCCTAGTATGAAGACGGTCACTCCATTCCCATGGCCTCAGAGTCCTAACATTCCTACTGAACGTCATCTAGACAGAGATGGGCAAGAGTCAGGCGCAGTCATCCCGAGGCCAGTCGCCCCCAGTGTGAAGCCAGGCAAGCTGCCCCTTCCCCAATGCAAGGAGGGACAGGTGTGAATGACAGCCCACCAACCCTGAAGGAAGAAGTCAAAGAAAGGAGCAACAGCGCTGAGCAAATCTCTGCTGGTTAATATCCATGACCAGTGTGACAGGCTCCAGAGGCATCCAGGAGACAAATCTTTGCACATGTCTGGGAGGGATTAGGTTAATGAGGATTAGGTTATTTAGGTTAACACCGTGAATGTGGGCTGCACTTTGCCATGGGCTGGGGTCCTGGACGAAATAAAAAAGAGAAAGGGAGTTGAGCACCAGCCTTCATCTCTCTGCTTCCTGACTGTGGGTGCGATGTGACCACCACCTCGCACACGGCCCCCATGCTTCTTGGCCTTGATACGGCCTCAAACTGTGAGACAAACTAACCCTAACCCTCAGGTTGGTTTTGTCCATATGTCGCTGCAGAAAAGAGAAAAGCAGTCAATAGAAGTCCAGAGTCAATGGCCAGCTCATCAAACAACATCCTCTTGCTCTGGGCTGAGCAAAGGTCCTGCCCTTAAGGACTCTGCCTCACCAGACAATCAAAAGAATCACCTCATCCCAGAGGCCTACTGGATGGAAGAACCTGCCTCCGGCAGTTGTTACCCGGGTCTCATCTTGGCCCCATTAATGATGGCGGATGGTGGAACAGCGCCTTCTTGCAGGGGTGCAGGGCCCACTCTGCTGGGGACACAGACACCCCACACCCTCTCACACCCCCACCATCTGTTGGCTCATTTGTTAATTACTGAGCAGATAATTCATCATCGTGGTCTGCTTGCCTTCTGTTTATCACCCACTGTCTGCATCCACTGAGCTCTGTGTCAGCAGAGATAAGCGTCATTAATAACCAAGAGGTGGGGGAGGGGACCGGTGGCTTCCTCCCAAGTCCCTAAAGTTTCCCTGACAGCTGAAGGGATGAGTCCTGCCTCTTCTAGGCAAGCCCCATCCTGCCCTGCAGGATGATAAACTGGCCTTCGTCAGTCCAGGTCAGGCCTGCCAGGTGGCTCTGTAATGTTCTGGACTTGCCTGGCGTCAAAAGTGGGAGACGGCTCAGTGGGTGATGAAACTTGCTTGCCAAGCTTGTCGGCCTGGGCTCCATTCTCCAGCGCCCACATAAAGCCAGATGCACAAAGAGGCACATATGCCTGGAGTTTGTTTTTAACAGCAAGGGGCCCTGGTGCTGCGCCCCAGCTCGCGTGCGCTCTCTCTCTCAAGTAAAATAAAAATTAAAAACAAAAATAGAAGAGCTGGAGGGAACTCAAGAGCTCTTCATAGGTTTACTGTACTCCAAAGATGACATCTTTTCACCCCTTTCCCAGCCTTCCTAGAGACTCCCTGGCCAGACACATGGTGGCCTTTACGGCAAGCACATGGTGGACATCGCAAAGCAGCAGGTCCTGTTTCTTCCTGGTCACCCACAGGTGCCTTGAATGCCTGCTGGTCACATCACCCACCACCCTTCCACATATTTTCCATAGAGAACTTCCTACACACCTTGGTGGGCAGGCTGAGGAGGAGGAGGAGGGGAGGAAGAGACAGGAGCCAGGCCTGGGTGGAGCAGTGCTCTCGCCGGCAGTGCTCCATCAACAGCCCTCCCCTGGAGAGGCCCCTACATCTCAGATGGGGGTAGAGTTGAAACTTCCCAAGACATCCGGCCCCTTGATGGGTCAGCTCAGGATGGTGGGCACCAAGTGCTGTCCCCATAAGACCTCAGGGGCAGCCGGGCACTCTAGGCCCTCTATGGCTGGTGACTCTGCACTGGCTTCTGTTACCACAGCACGGCCAACGCGGTTCCTGTACCACTCCTTCAGGAAGCCTTTACTGTAGAGGCTGGGCAGAGAGATGATGAACACCCACAGCTGAGCAAGCCCCACTCCTGCCTGGGGAAGAGGACGAGGAGAAACAGGGGTGGTCAGAGAGGAAGCTGGGAGCACTGGAGACAGGACACATCAAGGCCGGCCTCCTGTCCCCTCCCCTGAGGGCTCAATATGTCAGCCAGCCCTAGCCTCTCATGCTTACTGGGTGCAGGAAGGCTCTGGAGCCAGGCTCTTGTCCCCATCATACAGCTGTGCTGAGGCCGACACCCACACCACAGTTAGCTGTCCTGCGGAACCTAGGCTCTCCTCCCTGCATACATTAATTATGACAGAATAAACAACACTGTTTTGAAAAATGCATGTTTCCATGTGATTGCTTTTTTTAATTGGTTGGTTTAACATTTGAAATTTGATTTAATTTCAACTTGCTTTTCCTCAGCACGAGGTCAGTCTGTGAGTGGGGGAAGTCATTACCGGAGTGCCATCACTAAGGGTGGAAGGGGGGTCCTGGAGCACGCACAGGGTCTCCTGGGTGGCCCAGCTGCCCTGCCACAGCCTGGGGAGGGGTTCTGGGCGCTGTGCCTGCAAGAGCCTGTTCTCTGAGCTCGTAGCCCCACCAAGGCTAGACCTTGGCCCTTCCAGACCCATGCTGGTCCTGGCGAGGGATGCTGGCCCACGGGACCATGGGGGAGCGGGAACAAATGGATACTGTTTCACTTCAGTTCAGCCACATATGGGTTCAAACACCCAGGGTTCTGCTCCTGGGGAGTCTCCTGTTTGGGGTGGGTTGGAGTGTCAAGGGGCTGAGAGGTGAGGGTGTGGTTCTAAGGAAATGCAGCTCTTCCTGGCCTCTAGCCTGGGAACAGGATGACACGCGCATGGTCACAGATGATGCCACGGAGCAGGGCACTGCCACTGTGACCGCTGTATTAACCAGGATCTCCTTGTGGGGTGCCCACACCTGGCTCACCAGCCATGTGGGGGGTCGTGGCACAGATGCCATGTCCTGCCAGCCTGTGAGGAGACCAAGATACGTGGGACGAGTCTCCCCAAGTCCGTGCTTCTTGGCTCCCATATGGACCCATGGCAGGATGCCTCTCCCACTTCTGCACTCCCGAGCCCTGAAGCTGGGCTGGGCCCTGCCAATGCCCACGCACACCAGGACCTCCTCTGGCTCTGCTTCACCCTGCCATGCCACCCAGGGGCCAGACTGGACTGAGCAGTGGCTGTCTGAGCATTCAACGTGCAAGCCGGATTGCCCCAGTGCACAGGGCGGCATGGGCGCCGGGACTGTGATGTGAGGCCAGCTGTGAAGCTGTGGGCTGAAGAGCCCAGGGAAGAGGCAGGGTCTCCCGAACAGTGAGTCCCATCAAGAAAGGGGGTAGAGGCAAAGAGAACCCAGAGTGGACAGGACTGCCTCCCCACACCCAGGGTCCTCTGTGAGCTCAGAGGGAGGGCAGAGCACGTCTACAGCCTAGAACCCGCAATGTGCCCTCCCACACCCACAATTTTGGAGAACCCCAACCATCCAGAGCAGCAGTCCCTCAGACTCCCACTGAGGCTCCCGCCATGGTCACTGCTGACTCAGGTCCTGCTCTGAGGCTCCAACACTCACACGCAGTGACCAGTCCACCTGGTACTCCCTGGCCTCTTCCCAGTCCCTCAGCTGAGCCAATGTGGATCCAAGGCCCACCTGTGGCTGCCGTGGGGGACTGCGGGTCCCCAACAGGTCTGTGAAATGAACATGCACCTAAATTCCAAAGGCTTCCTCCTGATTCCAGCTCACCCGGTGGACACTGGGCCGGGAGCAGCACGGGAACGCACGGCATGCCTGTCTTTTACACATGGCTTTGCTCTACCCAGGGCACAGGGATGGCCTAAACATGTCACAGGCTGTGCGATGCCCACCTACGGTGACCTTTCACCCTTCCATGAGCTCTAGTCAACACTAGACAAGAGTGGGTCTTGGCCTTCAACCCTATGTCCAGAAGCCAGAGGAAGAGCCCCCGAGGGTGGAGAAAGCAGAGCACGTGAGCAGTGCGCACCCAAGCCCGGCACGCACTGCGAGAGCTTGAACCCATGTTGTATGGCAAATTCCTCTGAACTTTGAAAGCAGGGAACTATTACCAGCTTTATCAAACGCAGCTGGGACCACTCACAAGAGACTCGAGATTGGGCCTGTTAACACCCCCTGGTGGAAGGAAGGGGGTGGGACTTCACCTGAGCGCTGGGGCTCCCCGTGCCAGCTGTATGCACCAATGCACTAGGTCTCCGGGGCCTCAGGGGTCAGAACAGATCACAGGACAGCAAGCTCCACAGAAGTGGCTACGTCATCCATGCTGGGACGAGACTTCTGGGCGCTATGTCTGTTCTGGGGTCTCCATGCTCAGTAAGTAACCCCAATAAGCTCACTGGTTCATCAAAACTGGTTTTGGTGCAAGTATGCTTTGGTCTGTGTCTGTGGATGAGGCTAAGACGGTGCATCTGAACCCAGGTTTCCTGCCTGCAGCTCTTCCACACACTCTTCAGGTCCTCCCACCCAGACCTCATGGAGCCCAGGCCTCAGCACCAGCCCCTCCCCGACTCCCCACACAGGACCTGGGGAGTTGCGGAGCATTTTCAGGCTGGACCATTATTTGCTGGCTAGGGGGCTTTTCAGTGCGTTGGAGGGTCTTTAGGAGCATATGGGAGCCCATCCCACCGGAAACCAGCAGCACCACCACCATGACAACTGAAGAGCTGCAGACCCACCAAGCGTCCCCTGAGAGCCCTTGCCTAGAGCCTAGCTTCCTGAACTGTGGGTCACGGTCACATATGTAGTCAGATGGGCTGTGTAACTGAAATAGGGGGAGAAGGTCCTAAAAGCTTAGCAACAGTACAAGGTTTTAGAACCTGCAACAACCCAGAATTCAAAATCAAACGCATAACAAACAGATCAAAAGCGTCTCTGGCAGTGTTCGCCGGCGTTGCACCGCACCGCCTCACCGCAGCCTAGGGTTAGAGCGCACACTGTGTGCAGACCTGCTAATGTTGCCGGCAACACCCCAGCTCTGCTCGGAGACCACTGCGCACAAATAAAGACTTCTGGTAGTCCCGTCATCACTCCTCATTGCAATGATCAAATCGGCGTCTTTGGATCGGACTGTGTTAGAATGTTTGAGTTTTAAAAATTGCTATTTGATGGTTGACTTGAGTTTCATGAAAAATCATTAAATGAATTTTGGCTGAGGGTCAGGACAACATTTCCAACAATGTCTGGAGTAGCTCTAAACATACTTCTGCCACTTCATGTTACGTATTTATGCAGAACTGAGTTCTCAGTACTATGATTATAAAACAAAATACTGAGCAAGTCTGAAAACTGTTGAAGACATTCTGTGTCCTTCCATATCAAGTGCTCGGCCAAGACTTCACTGTTTGTATAAAAACCAGCACGTGCATCTCGTTGTAGGGGAATCTGCTTTCTCCATGATATGTGAGTAAACCAAAGAGTTGTTTTAAAGTCAGTGTTGTGTGTGAGTGCGTGTGTGTTTGTGTGTGGAAGCAGGAGGATGACCTCGGCTGTAGTCACTCAGGGGCTGGCCACCTTTCCTGAGACCAGGAGCTCACCAAGCCGGCGAGACTCCCTCCCCAGTGCTGGGATTACACCTGTATGCCACCACACCCAGCTTTATGTGGGTTCTGGGGAGACAAGCACTTTACCAGCTGAAACATCTTTCTAGTAGTCCTTAAAATGAATTTCTTTTGGGATGTATTATGAGTAAATGTTTGATTTATATACCTATATATCTGGTGCCAAGTGAAAATCTTTGGGCAAAAGAGGGTAACGAGTAGAAAAAAATTTAAGAAGCCCTGGCTTAGAGGAAAGCGAGGCTCAGGATCCAGTCCCCCCACCCCCTTCTGGGCCCTTCTGTCAGCTCTCCTATCCCAGATGGTCACAGGGAGCCAGGCTAGGGCCCCAGAGTCAGAGGCTAAGGGGGTTACAGGACTGCGTCTCCACAGGACATGAGCCAGGTGCTGGGGCAGAGCCTGGCTAGGGAGCAGGGAGCGATGGGTCAGCTGACGAGTAGAGGTCACTTGGAGACTGTGCCCCAGGCCAGGTGTACCTGCTGTTCCCTAAGTCAGCACTCATGCTTACTGGGAGCAGACCATGTAAACCCGCTCTGCTTCTCTGCTGTGTGAAGCAAGGCTGGCTATAAATAGTTCCTGTAAACAAACTGTAAACAAACAGCAGCTGAACCCTGTCTGCGGGCCTTAAGCAAGCAGGCTTTGAGCCTAGGGTCTCTTGCTGGCTCTGAACAGGGGACAGTGCAGCACAGGATGTGGGGACACTTTCAGCCTGCTGGGTGGCCAGACCTGAGGGGCCCAGAAAGAGGTGGCCCCACGAGAAAAGATTTAGTCTGGTTATAGGCACTTACTTTCAAAGAGTTTAACCAAAGCTTAGGAACAGGTGAGTGCCTGGCATGACCAATGGGTCAGAGAAGGCAAGGGAAGAGGGCAAGGGACTAGTGAAAAACTAGTCAGGGGTGCAAGAGACTCCCTCAGAGCTCAGTGGAGGTGAAGGCGACCAGCGGCAGCTTGGGCCCTGGGCCAGCCGTGTGGCTCTCAGCAGACCCATGGGAAATCTTCCCCATCTACAGGCCTTTCCAAGGAGATGAGCAGGGGACTCCATCGGGGGAAGGTCTGTAGCAAGCTCCCCACACATGCCTGCTGGGCACAGTACCCACGGGAAGTCAGAGACACCCATGTTGATGACACCCTGCAAGGAGCCTCGGCACGGAAGACCTGGCTCCCGGAGGCCCCTGTTCTCTGCAGCTGCCCACAACCCCACTGAGGAGCCAGCCCATAACACCAGCCGCTGCAGTCACCTGGAAGTCCAGGAGGAATCCGAGGGAACATTCAGCTAGCCAGGAATATCCTGTGTGCCAGCCCGGAAGGGAGGCACAGGACAGGTGCCGTCTCCCTGGAGGGAGCCCTGAGGAGGAGGGGTCAGGGCAGGTAGGTGCTCTCTCCCTGGAGAAAGGCCTGGGCAGAACCTCGGGGAGGATGGATGAGGAGGTGACCACTTTTCTGAGAAAAACAGGTCTCAGCACCCAGAGGGCTGGCTAGGGCCCCCTTCTGGGTGGGAATTGTGGGGACCTGTCTTTCCAGAGCTCCAGGGAAACCGAAGATCAAAGACCTGGCCATTCTCTTTGATGGGCCAAGCTCAGAACAAAATGTATCCTCGGCCAAACTGCTTCTGGCTTCTGAACAGCCCCCTGCTGGTGGAGTCTTTAAAGGGTGAATCTGACATCCCAGAGAGACACACCGGCAGCTGGGCGATTTGTCAGAGGAAGTGTTTCCTAGATCACCCCAATGGGCCAGCTGGAGGGCGCCTCGGGAGTGTGGAGGTGTCAGGTACTCAGCACGTCCCAGAAGTGCCTCGCTGGGACTCCTGGGAAGCACAGAGTGTCCTCTTGTCCCTGGAGCAGAGCTGATCACACAGGGCAGAGACAGGATCTTGAGGACCCTGGTTCACCTCTCTCTCTCTTGAGCGTTCAGAAGCAATTGTTTTAATATTATTTACAAGAATGGTGTATCCAAGAAGCCGCAGGGAAGACTAGCCTATGCCAGGGAGAACTGGAAACCGGAAGGGGTGTTCAATATTAATATCACCACACCAGAATGGAATCTGGTCTTCTTGGTAACCAGAGGCTGTTCACACAGATAGATCCCTCGAGGGATGCCTTCCACAAACTTGAATGTGAAGTAATTAAGTTTGCACAGCTAATCAGGGCGGGCGGCCTTGGAGACTTGGAGCCCAGAACCAGAGGCAGGCGGTGTGAGCTAGGAAGCATCGCTTTCTTTATCTCAACGTGCTGCCCACCCAGTTTGGCCATCCCTTCTTCTGGTTAGGTGCACAGCCCCGTGTTTCTGCACTCATGGGCTCGGCGGCTCTGTGAGCTCAACAGACAAGGGCTGGTGGTCCTGCTATACCCACAGGTGCTGTGTGGTCCAGTTACCAGTGTGACAGGCAAAATTCTAGCCAACTGGCCATTAAATCAACACAGGATTAGCCAGTGGAACAGAAACCAACGATTTTCGACACAAAGACCCCTAAGCTCACAGCCTTAAAGCAAACTTATTACTCATCCACCACGACTCAGGGAACTATGCGGAAGAGGGGGCAGAAAGATTGTGAGAGCCGTGGTGGGGGAGTCTATCCAGAGGTACGGACAGGAGAACCTGGCTGATTACTAGTCTATCCATGGTCCCCTGTCACAAGGACTGATCCAGACGGCTCATGGAGGAGGTTATCCAGTTGAAGGGGGAGGGGAGGGCAGTGGGGAATTGGGAATAACAACTCATTGTTTGCCCACTAAATGTTGTAACTCATTATGGACAATAAAAAAAAAAATTCTAGCCAACTGGTCTAGGCAGAGTGCTTACACAGGCCTGGGCTGGGAATCCAGCTTCTTATGCGGGTCTTCTACGACGAGCTCTTGGGGGAGGCCAAAGGGTGCCTCAAACTGTGGTAGAGGTCTAGAGCCAGATGCCCAGGGTAGAAGGGCAGACAACTGAGCCCAGGTGCATGCTGGGAGCCAGATGCCCAGGGTAGGAGGGCAGACACCCAGGGGCAGCACCATAGGTTTCCCACCCGCAAAGACAAGCCAACCAGTGCATGTGTGTCCTGTGAGGGCGTACACTGGGAGTGCCAGACAACTTAAGTGAGGATGGCCTTGAACTACTGATGCTCCCCAGTGCTGGGGTGACAGGCGTGTGCCAGCATGCTGGTTAAGTCAAGCTTATTTTGTTTTGTTTGTCTGTTGTTGCTGTTTTCTTAGATAAGATCTCACTCTAGCTCAGGCTGACCTGGAACTCAATTTGTAGTTCCAGTCCCAGGCTGGCCTGGAACTCACAGCTATCCTTCTACCTCTGCCTCCTGGTGCTGGGATTACAGGTGTGCACCACCACGCCCAGCTCCTAAGTGAATCTCTAAAGCTTTACCAAACACCCACTGCTGTCTGAGCCTGTCCCTTGCCCAACAAACAAGAGGGCAGACTGTGATAAAGACAAAGGGTAGAGGCTGGCATACTGCAGAAGCATCCCCCCAGTATGTACTACATGGGGTTCACCACAGAAACCCCTGGCAAAGAGGGCAAGCTGTGGGTGGGAGGCAGTGTGTCCTGGAGCTGCAGAACATCGACATGCCTGCCTGCAGATGGTGGGAAGCCTGATGCAGAGGGCAGAGGCCCAGCACCATGCTGGTCCTGCCCATGCAGGGTTTGGGGCAGGTGGGAGCAGGGGTTGAGGCCAACCACAACAGTGAAGCTTGAGAACAGGTGAGCCTGGTGGGGGGAGACCAAGGCAGGATTGACTGCCAACAAGAGTGTCCCTAAAGGGTCTCCTCTGTCAAACTAGCACTGCCAGGCTGTGAGCCAGAGATATACAAACAAGGCAGCTGGGATGCTATGAGGCTCCCAAAGCCCTTGTGGCTGACGGAGAGTGAAGGGGTGGGAGCAGGCGATGGCAGGTGCCAGCTGCAGCGGGCACAGACCTGGGAGATGCAGAGGCTAGCAAACAGGTTCCCAAGCAGAACAGGGAGGTGGTATGTGGGAGAGGGCACCGAAAAGTTGCATCTCTGCTCCTGGAGGCTTCTGTGATGACCCCTGGAGCTTGCCCACCCCTCGGTCATTCAACAATGAGCAGAGCAGGCAGCTTGTCCCCCTTGGCAGCGCTCAGAGACAAGGCTGAAGTGGGACAGTAGTGTGTGACCTCAGCCCATGTCCACTGCACTCGGCCCATCCCAGAACTGCCCTGATCAGAATTCTACTTGCAGCTTGGGCCACATTCTCATTCTGGGCACCTTGGCTGGTAGAGGCTTCCCAAAGGCAGGAACAGAAGGGCTGGGCTGCAAGGCCATTGTTTCTCCGAGATGGCTGAGAAGGGGAAGTGAAGGCCGGGCGGGGCTGGCATGGTGGGCCCTGCTCTCAGCTCGGATGATAACCGGAGCTGAGCTTGTTTGAATGACTTATTAAAAATAGATTACAATGCATTTAAGAGTGTCTCTACCCAGATAAGGATCACATAATTAAAACATCGTCCTTGCTTGCTTCTCCCCTACCTCCTGTAATGAGGAACGACACTGGGCTCCAAGGAACTCTGTCCCCACCTTCCTGTGGCCAAGCTCGGCCAACATGGCAGGAGGGGGCTGTGAATCCACCGCCTGATTCTTGTGAGTTTGCTTACTACCTTTTCCTGGGCCCAGGTTGGGACCTTGCTGTCACAGGCTGGGTGTGGCCCACTCTGGTGTGCTGGGGCATGTCTGACTCTGTGACATTCCCCAAGGGCAGGGCTGGGACCCAAAGCCTGTCTTCTGGTGGCCTGAAGCTGTCAGAATTCTGAGACCTCTCAGAATTCATGCCCCTCCCCAGCAGTGGCCCCACAGAATTTCTGTCCCTGCCTTTAGGAAGCCTCGGCCAGCCTAGGTGCCTGGAATGAGAATGTGGAGCGAGCTATAAGTAGACCTCCAAGGACAGCATGGGTTCTGCTGGCCTCTGGTGCCTCCTGACAGATATCTGCCATCCTGCTGGAGGCTGGCTAGGGGCTGCTCCAGGCACAGCCAGGAGCACAGTACAAGGACACGAGGCCAGGACGCACACACGTGGCTGCAGGAAGGGCACCACAGAGGACTGCATTTCTGAGCACTGCATCGTCTTGCTGGTGCTAAGGGAATGTCTGAGGCAGCTGCACATGCGTGCACAGGGCCAGCCTTCCCAGCGCCCATGCTCTTCAACAGCAGTGGAGGCCTCTGCACTGGGGGATGCTGCTGAGCCTGAGGGGGCCAAAGGGCTCCCAGGGGCTGGAATGCAGTGACAGCAAGGAGTAGAGACTCCAGTCCCAGGCAGATGCACATGTGTGCACACCCTGTTGAGCCCACATGCCTTCCTCTGACCTCACACCCTTGACTGAAGTGTGCCACAAAGGCACTTGAGGGAGGATCTATGAGATGTTCGGGCCTCTGCCTGTGGGTCACTGTGGTCCACGGAGGGCAGGGACAGGGTCCCATTATCAGGTCCTCAGACTTAGCAAAGGGCTGGTCCAGAGAAGGACCGGCAACCGAGGTGCCTCCTGGCAGGCAAGGCCAAGACACCCCCAGCCTCTGCCTCAGAAATGTTTCTAGGACTGGGGAGATGGCTTAATGAACAAGCATGGGGACCTGGATTCAGGTACCCAGCACCCACATAAAGGCTGAGAGCATCTATGATCCGAGAGCTGGGGAGGAGACAGGAGGGTCCCCAGGAAAAGCTGGTTAACAAGTCTAGCCTAATGGGTGAGCTCTGGGATCAGGGAGAGAGCCTATCTCACAAAATAAGGTGAAGAGTTGAGGAAGACACTCATAACCAACTTCAGGCCTCCTCATGCACCTGTGCACGTGTGTGCGCACACCTGTACACACACCCACATACACAACATGATGCTTCTAGGAATGCTGACCTCGGACCACACCACCACACAGTGGCCGAGGGGAAGGCGGGAGCGTGTCTCCTAGGCAGTGTCCTCACAACCAACCAGCACCCACAGGGTCTGCCCACGCCTCTGAGATGGTAACTGTGAGCAGGTGACATGGGCGCTGAGTGTGGTCACCTTGTTTTAGCACATTCTTCACAGCAGGTTACAGAGATGCCCTGGCGTGCCCAGTACATCCTCAATGCTCGAAAGCCTGCGGCCACAGGACTGGCATGGAGACCCCCTCCCAGCAATCCTAATGCTCTCTACAGTGACCCATCCCCCAGCACCCCCCACCCCCCACCCAGTGAGCTCCTGGCATCCTCAATATCCCTCACACCAGATACCCAGCACAGTGACCCCCACCCACCAGAATCTCCACACAATGACCCTTCCTGAACACCGACACCCCTCAGAGCAGCACCTTTGGCACACTAGGACCCCACCCAGTGATCCCTGGAACATGGTATCCCCTACACAGAGACCCTGGCACACAAACTCAGCAGGGTTGCCCACAGCACCGAGCGGCTGCCCAGCACCCCCACACCAGCCTTGTTCCCACTCAGCAGGTGGTGATGGCCTGACTTGGTTCCACTCTGGGTGACTCTCTGGAACCCCACTGAGGCAGGCTGGACCTCAGTAGACCTGGGGTCCCGTATCTCCGAGGTCACCATGGGAAATCAAAGATAACGAACGGCCAAGCATCACACTGTCACTGTCATAGGGAAAAAGCTCTTCAGCCTAGTTTGTGGGTGACAGATACTCAAGATGTTTGGTGGATCGAGTCGCCATCCACAGTGCGTGACCTCACGGGAGCCCCAATCCCTCTCCACACAGGCCCCCCTTCCAGGAGCATCGGCCCGTCTGCCAAGTCAAGTCTTGGGCTCCCGTGGGCCGGACCCGCCTCAGACTCTAGCTCCCAGCCCATGACCGGGAGAGCAGTATGTTCAGGGAGATCCTGGCCCACACTGCCCAGAGCGCGTGGTGGGCTCAAAACCTTCCCCTCCCTCTGGCCTCCACTGTCACAGGGACTTTAAAAAAACATCAAAAAGCGAGACAAGACTAAATGCAATCATGCTGTACCTTGGCTGCGCCATTAATCTCCCAGGCACCGATGGGTAATTTAATTACCGCGAGTATGTAATGAGTTACAATCGTCAATTAGCACCATCATGGCTCACAGTTGCCGAATGGAGCTGGGAGCCCACGGTCTGCCATGGAGACTGGGAGAGCCAGGCCCTTGGCTTTGGCCACCTTATGCCCAGGCTGCTAGCCGCTCCTCGTGCAGGGTGTGACCCCTGTGGGGCCCAAGCTGTCACGCCAACATTCTTCCAATGGGCTGGGAACTTGGACTGTTAAAAAGGAGTGGTGAACCAGACCAGAAAGGGCCAGGCATACCCCTCTCAGACACACTGTGGCAGAGCCAGTGGGCACACTCCGCTGGTGAAGTGTCAGAAGTCCAGGCTGGCAAACAGGCCTGACCTTGGGCTGACAGCAGGGGTGGGAGGTGGAGTGTGGCAGACCTGCACGCCAGACCACAACACAGAGCTCTAAGCAGGAAGAATTGTGCAGGCACGTGGCTGACTGTGCCAACAACGCCTGGCCCAAGTGGTGGCTGGCATGCACTCTGCACAGGGTTCCTGAGATGGCACAGCTTCTCCTGGATTCTGGCAGAACCCCACCCCCACCCCCAGGTGACAGGTGAGCCACGGCTATGAGGGGAGGTGGCCTCAGAGGACCTGTGAGAGGACAGGCCCTGAGGGTGGAAGAGGCTATGAGAAGGCAGGGCAGCAAGAGACAGAGACACAACAGCTCTCTCAGGGGCAAGGGAGTGTCCCAACCAGCCAGACAGCTTGCGTTCCCTTGGCTGAGCCCCTCAACAGGAGCTTGCTGCTGCCTGGCAGGGAATGCTCACTTGTCTGATCAAGTCAGACACCAAATTCACTTCCATGAGGCTGAGGCATGGTGCAGACCAGGGAGGGGCAGGGATTCTGCTTACTTGCAGTGCTGGCCATTCGGAGCAGCGTGAGGTGCTTTACCCCGCAAAGAACCCCCACACCAACACCTCTTCCCAGGCTCCCTCAAATCTTGCTGTCTCCTCCCCATAGAGTCCCTCCATGTTTGACTGAGTCCCCCATTCCCGTTTAGCTGGGGGACAAATGATCACACAGCAGCCTGTCTGCAGTAAGAACCCTACAGTGTCCATGTAACTGGGACCCTCAGCCTCGAGGCTTCCCCACGGTCATTTTCCATCCACTCACCTCCCAGCACGAGTCCTGGGGTCTAGTCCTGTCCCCAGGTTCTCCCCCCAACACACAATCCCGCATAAAACCGCTTCTGCCACATGAACCCCCATCTTCTCGGGTGGGAGGCAGAGAGAAGTCCCTGGAGAACCAGGTCCGCCTGGCTCATGGGACACAGTGGGGGCAGTACAAGCGAAGGCCCAGGATGCACCTTGCAGAGCAGAAGGGCTTTTTGGGGCTCTGTGTTCCCATCTTTGGCCAATGGGACCTTCTCAGGCTACTCAAGTACCTGTGCTATGACCCTAGCTGTCTCTGGCAGGTCCCTGTCTCTCTAGGACAATGGCCACCACTCATCTTGTCCATTAAGGCCTGATTTGTTCTGGAGTCTGGAGAAATGGCATCTGCAGACCACACTTGGGTAGGGCTGCTAGGTTGGACCCCAGTTGCTCTCTCTGCCACCCAAGGGCCTCCTGGATGAGGCTGGTGACCAGCAGGTGAATGGGAGGTCTTTGTAAATTGCCAAGAAGAAGGCAATGATTGGCTGACCAGAAGCCCCGCCCCTGCAGCAATGACAGGCTGAGGGAGCTGGGACATGCAGGGTAAAGAGTGCTGAATCCAGCACACAGCATCCCAGGTTCTCTTGTTTGGACCTGGAGACTTTCCATGTGGGCAGAGGGCAGTGGCCAGAGGAAGATCCTGTCCAGGGCTATGGGGCAACTGTCATGGCACAAGGCACCAAGATGGTGACACACAGGTCCTAACAGGAGAGAGGACACATGGCAGACAAAATAGTACCATCAGGTATCAAGGGCCAGGCCACTGCACACAGTACAAAAGTCTGACTTGGCGGGAAAGGTGTTGTGGGAGGAAGCGTTCTAGCACCTGGCTGAGGCAGAGGGAGTAGAGGGTGGGCACAAGGACCCCAAAGACCCCACATGCACATGGCATGAGGCTGAGCGTGAGCTGCTCTCACAGATGAGCCCTACTTAGAGAAAGATGGCTCTTCATCCATGGCCTAGGGGACTGGGGGATTGACCTGGGAAGGAGGAACATCTTTTGTGTGTGCACCACCTAGTCCTGTTCAATTGGGGCCTCATCAGGTCAGTGTGGCCAGGGCCTCCTGCCTGGCCCAGAGAGCAGTGTGCAGGAGGAGGAAGATGGGAGTGGACTCAGGAGACAGGAGAGCAGTGAGCAGGAGGAAGGTGGGGGGTGGTTGGCCTGGGAGGCGGGAACATCAGAGCACAGGATGCCCAGTGTCGGGCAGGCAAACCCATGCTCTCCCTCTGCCAGTTAGCTTGGCTACATTTCTTCCATCTTTGGTTCCCAGGAGATAGTTACTCAGACCCTGCTGGCATGGAGGAACCTAACCAGAACTGCCCAGCTCACAGGAGGCAAGAGCCTGTTGACCAAGAAGGTAATATCCCCTCTTTTGCACCGGGGAGGAGGGGGCAGCCTGCCAAGCGTTTGGGTCATAAACATTCAGGAGAGGGTGGTACATGCCTCATGGGCCTGTGTGGATTCTGTGAACTCCACTAGCTGCTCACTGACTCCCTGCCCTTTAGAACCTTCTAGACGACTAGTAGAGAAGAAAAGAGGAGGGGAGAGAGGGCAGGTTCCTAAGAACAGAAGAGGACGGAAGTCCTAGGAAAGGCCCCAGCAGATACCATACGATTCCACGTTCTGTAGCTACAAGTGCTATAGCCATGTGTGCAGTACACAGACACACACACACAAGACACATACATACACACACGCACTCACACACAGACACACATACACACACGTGCACAAACACACACACACACATATATACACAGACACAGGCACACAGGCACATACACTGCATGTGCGCGCACACACAAGACACACATACACGCACACTCGCACACACGCGCACATGCACACACATTTACACAGACACATGTGCACACACAGACATGCACGTACACACGCACACACACGCTCGGCATTTATGACACCTAGGGAGTCCAAAGGGCAGGCGCTCAGGCAGTGGGTAAGGACTGTGCCCTCCCGATTCTGACACAGAAGCCCTACTTTCAAGGTCAGGGAGTGTGGACCCTATAAGGAGGAATTAAGGCTCCATGAACTCCCAGGGGTCAGCAATCCAAGAGGGCTGTGTCTTCACAAGAGGAAACAAGCTGGGCCTGAAGGCATGGGCTTATCCTAGATAGTAGGGAAGCTGAGGCAGGAGGACTGCAGCCTGGGCCAGCGTAAGATCCTGTCTCAAAAAAAAAAAAACACCAAAAAAGAATGGGGTAGAAGGAAGGAACGAAAGAAAGGAGGGAGGGAGGGACAAAGGGAGGGAAGGAAAACGAAGGGAAAACAAAATAGGTCGACTAATGGAACCAACATGCACAGATAGGTGATCGCCAGCTCCCACTGTATGTGCAGAGCAAGGGGCACAAGGGATGGTCACAGGGCACTGCATCTCCATTCTGTGGTGTCTCTGCCCCTCCTCAGTCCTCATGCCCTCTGGGGGAAGCAGATGGATGGGAGGATACCTCAGCAGCCACAGGGCTAGACATATCTATATGTATACAGATGTGATATTACACATATATAATACACATAATAAATATAAAAGAAGAACCAGGTGGATTTTCTGGTTTAATCGAGGTGGGGTCTCCCTCTAGCCCAGGCTGACCTGGAACTCACTCAGTGCTCCCAGGCTGGCCTCAAATTCGTAGCAGTCCTTCTACCTTGGTCTTCCCAGTGCTGGGATTAAAGGTGAGCGCCACCATGCCTGGCCCAAGTGGATCTTGCGTTTTATTTTTTTTGAGACAGAGTCTCACTATGCAGTCAGGCTGGCCCTGAACTTGAGACTCTCCTGCCTCAGCCTCCTGATCACTGTGATTACAGCATATTCCACACGGACACATGGAAAACAGTTGCTGGAGAGATGGTTCAATGGATCAGGCGCAGGCCTAGACATGAAAAACAGTATCTGAAACAAAAACTCCACTAGATGGGATTAAGAGAGATCAGCGGCTCCAGAAGAAAAGGTCATAAACAAAGATCACAACAGAAACAGCAACTGAAGTGATCGCACAGGGAAAGCGGAAAGCACACTCAGAGCAGCCAAGCAACCGGACCTGCGAAGCTCAAGAACCTCACGGAAGGAGCAGAACCATTCAAACGTGACTTAGTCCTCCTGCTGCTTACGCTCCCCTGCAGTAATGGACATTGAATCCAGGCTCTTGACTATGCTAGGCAAGTGCCTCACTGGGGTTACTACAGGCAGGTGCTCTGCCGCTGATCCACACCCAGCCCCTCACTGGGGAGTCTAGGCAGGGGCTCTCCCACTGAGCCACACCCCAGCCCCTCACTGGGGATTCTAGGCAGGAGCTCTACCACTGAGCCTCACCCCAGCCCCTCATTGGGGATTCTAGGCTGGAGCTCTACCACTGAGCCACACCCCAGCCCCTCACTGGGGATTCTAGGCAGGAGCTCTACCACTGAGCCACAC
>PVHP010021342.1:0-29506 GCA_004024765.1 Zapus hudsonius
CAGACATGCAGAGATATTCTCAATTTTCCATCTTGCTGATGAGCATGTTCAGCCCAAACCTCTGAGCAGGGGAGACACACAGAAATATTAACATCCACAAAACACTCACCACCTGAGGGATGTTGAATGTAACCTAAGCCCAACATGGTCCTGTTTCTCTGAGAAGAAGAGGAGCAAAATATACATTTTAGGAAAAATTTTATTTTCTATTTTGTAACAAGTTTCATAACTCTATTTCTTAACTTTTTATTTTAGCATTAAAAATTCAATTACCACTAGCCAATATGCAAGCACGAGTAAATTTTTTGCCATAAATGATAAATTCAAGCCTTTTGTCCCTTTTGCTTCTTGTATGTAAGATTAAATTTCAAAAAGTAATTAAATGTTATACATAAATAATATATTATGTTATATATAATTTCATTTTGTGTGTGTGTGTGCATATACCAGAGCCCCTCATTGCTGCAAACAAACACCAGGCACCTGTACCCTTGAGTCAAGCTTATGTGGTTGGTTTGGAACTTGGACCTGGACCAGCAGGTCTTACAAACAAGTTCTCATAATCCTTGAGCTCTCTCCCCCACCAAAAAAAAAAAAAAATTAAAAGATTAAAAGAACTATTAAACTTTCTCTTCCAACTGTGACAATGAAAGACTAAACCAAGAAAAACGTGTGAAACATTGGTTTTCAAGATTCCGAGTAGCAGGCAGCAAAGGAATGTCTTAAACATGGAAACACGATGCCGTGAGGGTTTCCAGGCCACAGGTCAGGAAGGGATCCCTGGCAAAGTCGGCCGGACACCCTGACGGACAGAAAGGCGAGAGTCCAGGGGAACTAGGCCAGTTGGGATGGTGGACATGGTCAAGATGGGGAAAGAGGGGGAAGGAGAAAGGGCAGAGAGAGAGAGAGAGAGAGAGAGAGAGAGAGAGAGAGAGAGGGATGTGATGGGCGATGAGGACTGTGTGTCGTCAGTCACAGGCTCATGAACTCTCAGACTAGAGCACAGGGAAATAACCTCACAAAAATTTCAGAGGGAACCCCCATCAAGGCTCACTGGCCACAGCAATGCTGGGCAGCCTTGTCATGAACAGTTATCTCTTCACTGAGTCATGGGAACAATTAGCCAGAGGCCTACTTCTAGTACCCTGGCCACTTAGCACACTGAGCATCAAGATGCATCCAAATTCTCTAAAGCCACCCCCAAGCAAAACTCAGGAATAGCTAGAGGACTAAAAATGATGATTAGTGTCTTCCATGGTTTGATCAGGTGTCCCCCACAAATAAATGAATGTGTTCTGATAGATCGATCCTCAGCTGATGGCAGTTTGGGTTTTACAACCTCGATGAAGCTGTGTTGTTGGGGGCAGGCTTATGGGGTTCTAAGCCAGCTTCCCCTTGCCAGAGTTTGGCACACCTTCCTGCCGCTGTTTGCAGTGCTGTGGCGGAGGTGATGTCCACCCTTCTGCTCATGCCATCGTTTTCCCTGCCAGGATGGAGTCTCCCCTCGAGTCCTTAGGCCAAATAAACCCATTCCTCCACAAGCCTCTTTTGTCTGGGTTCTTTCTGTGCAGCAACAGAGTAAATTGACTACAACAGTATCCCAAACATGTAAAGTTCAGGATATTTATAATGTATGATAGTCAATAACAAAATAATTGCTAGGAACACAAAGTAACAATTAAATACGAAGAAAAATCAATTAAGCACAACCCAGGTTGATGCAGATGTTGGAATCAGCAGATAAGAATGTTAACACAATAGTTAAAAGCAGGTTCCATATGTTCAAAAAAGCTAAATAAAGACGTGAGACCCATAATGAATTTATAGAGATGAAAACAGAAATGTTTGAAATTAAGAATCCATCGGGTAGAATTAGCACTAGATTAACGGTGGGAGGAAACTAGCTGTGAAACTGAAGATATGGTCATAAAACCTTCCCAGAGGAAAAGCAGAGAGGAAAAATAAATAAATAAAACGATGGTCAGGAGAGAGGTCAATGAGATGACATGTAGGCTGAGACCAGAAGGTATCAGGAAGGGTTTGTTCAGAAGCAGAAATTGTATCATACTTAGAATTTCATATTCACTTTAAAGACATTGGATTTCACGTGTGTACATGAAATATACACCTACACTTATATATGATATAAGGGAATCACAGAGGGTATATTTCCATTTGTAATGCTCACATGAATCATTTGAGGAATTGATATTGCTGAAATATCACTAGAGACCAGAACGAGATGTGATCTCACTTCCATCTTTTCTGAACTGAAATCTTAGAAGCTTTTCCATAGTGCCCATCCCCCACGTAGGTCCTGGGAGCTGAGTAAAGTCACTATTCCACAGACCCAAAGGGTCTGTGTCACCATAAGAGCTGTGGCTGAGAAGTGGGGAGGGAGTCTGCACCCTTGGCTTAGCCCAGACCCTGATGGAAGGTGGGTCTGCCTCCATGGCTCTACACAGCCCTTACCATGAAGAGCGCTGGGAAGAGGGTTCAATGGATCAAGTGAGGACCTGAGTTCAAATGCCCGGCAGGGACACATTTAAAAAGCTGTGTGTGGCAGCATTGTGTGGTGGCATATGGCCATTATCTCAGCTCTCTGGGAAGGCAGAGATATGTAAATCCCTGAAGTTTTCTGCCTAGAAATTCTGGTCAAATTAGCCAGCTCTCAGTTTATTGAGAAACCTTGTCTTAAAAAATAAAAGGAAACCAAAGAAGACTATTGTCATCTGGTCTCCACACACACACACATTCGAGAACCCACAAACACACCTGCATATGTGCACACCGCACATTCAAGCACATGCAGAAATATGATTCTCTATTTTTAAATTGTGAAGTGTCTTTACTTTAAAACTTGTTGTATGACATGTGTGCCACACACATGCAGACACACCACAAACCCACATACAGAGAGAGAGAGAGAGAGAGAGAGAGAGAGAGAGAGAGAGAGAGAGAGAGAGAGAGAGAGACTTTCTGTTTGGGCCATTCAAAATTTAACTTGTTATTCCAAATGTTGAATTTCAATCCTGTGTTTGCCACTTCTGGTATAAGCAGTTAATCATTAATTTTCTGATTTTGTTAAAGTGATACATCACCATGAAAGAATTCAGGCAACACAAAAAACATAAACGTTATAAATACAAATTAGAATTTCTAGAAATATAATCACTATAACCTGTTATGTGTATTTCCCAGTTCTATACCTATCGTTCTATTAAATTATTGCTGATAGAAATATCAAAGGGCCTGAGTGAACATTTCTCAAAAGAAGATATACAAATGGCCAATCAGCACACAAACATGCTTGACATCACTAGTCACTAGGGAAGCATGACTCAAAACCATAGGGAGATATACTGTTCATCCAGAAAGATGACTCCTATTTTAACTGAAAGAGGGAAAAAAAAGTCCAGAAAATGCCAAGTCTTGGAAGGATGTAGAGAAATTGGAAACCTCATGCATTACTGGCAAGAATGTAAAGTGATCTAGTCACTGTGGAACACAGTATGGTAATTCCTCTAAAAATTAAGCATAAAATTACCATATGTTCCAAGAATTCCATTTCTGGGTAGATACCAAAAAGAAATGAAAACAGGGACTCCAACAGAGAGTCGTACACTCATTTTATAGTGGAATTATTCACAATTTCCAAAAGACGAAGGCAACCCAGTGTCCACTGAGTGGTGAAGGATAAGCATAACTTTATAATGTCGCCTCACAAAGAAGGAAAACTTGACGCACGCCACAGCATGACTGAGACTTGAAGACACTGCGATATATGAAATGAGGACAAATGTTGTGGAACTCCTTAAATTCATAGAGAAAGAAAGTAGAATGATAATTGATTGACAGGGGCTACAGGGGGACAGGCGCTCGTGCTCCTGAGTGCAGAGCTTCAGCTGTGGAAGGTGTGAACGTTGTAGAAAGAGATGGGCGTGGGTTGCACAATTTCAGTATCTTAATGGCATGGCACTACATACTGGAAAGCAGTTAAATGGTAATGTTTGTGTTGGATCACTCCAATAAGCACACACACACAGACCTGTGCACATGCTCGCGCCCAAGCCCAATGACCCACCTCACAGGTCTGCAGGAAGGCAGGCTTGTCGGGAGCTCAGCTGGTCTAGTGTGGACCTGCCTCCAGCCTGAGCTCTGGGATCAGGGCGTCTATGTTCCCTGGAGCAGCTCTGGGATGTGCTCTTTCTTTGAGGAATGGCAGAAGAAACAGTGTAAGCCCTGGCTGCAGGTTACCACCTTGGCCTTGAGTGGACCTGTGTTCACTTCAGACAACTTTTCATCAGCAAGAACAAGTTCCATAACTAAGATCCCTACCAGAAGTGCAGATTCTAGCCACTCCTCTCGGGCAAGGTCCTGCAGAAAAACCTCATGATGTGAGGCCTGGTGGTAAGATCACCACAGACATGGAGGTGAAGAAGTGGAAAAAAGATCTCTCTACCATACAGAAATATATAGTTATACATTTTTACTTGGGGATCATGTATATCTAATTTTTACTAGCTACATAATTGTAAGAATTTGTTTACTGTCTTTAAAACTTCCAAATACTGGGCTGGAGAGATGGCTAAGTGGTTAAGGCACTTGCCTGCAAAGCCCAGTGACCCAGGTACAATTCCCTAGTATCTGCATAAAGCCAGATACAGAAAGTGGTGAATGCATCTGAGGTTCATTCAGAGGTCCTGGTGAACCTCTCTGTCACTCTTCTCTGACTCTCTCTGCTTGCAAATAAGTAAATAATTTTACAAAACTTCCAAATACTATCAAGTGCATTAATAACCTTAGAAAGATGTCCAAATAAATATAAGAATCCCAGCTTCTTTGAAGTGAGGTAAAATGTGAAGTTGTGTGTGGGTGTGCGTACATGTATATGCATGTTTGTGGGTGTACATGTTTGTGAGGGTGTGCGTGTGCAAAAGTGTGTGTGCATGTGTGAAGGCCAGAGGACAACCTTGGGGGTTATGACTCAGGTGCTATCCACCTTTGTGTGTGTGTGTGTGTGCGTGTGGTGTGTGTGTGTGTGTGTGTGTGTGTGTGTGTGAGAGAGAGAGAGAGAGAGAGAGAGAGAGAGAGAGAGAGAGGGAGGGAGGGAGAGGGAGAGAGAGGCCAAGAACTTGTCAAGTAAGCTAGCCTGGCTGGCCAGTGAGCTCTAGAAATACATGTCTCCACCTCCCCAACAGTGGAATTAAAAGCAATGCCATTTACAATTACATCACAATGCCATTTTTTTAAAGTAGGCTATGAGGATTGACTCTGGCCTTTATACTTGTAAGACAAACACTTTACTGACTGGGCTATCTCCCCAGCCCTCTTTGTTTGTTTGTTTGTTACTTTGCACTTGTAGGTTTCTTGAGGATGCAGCAATAACTGAATGAAACTACACATTATCTGGGGCTGGAGAGATGGCTCAGCAGTTAAGGCATGTGCCTAAGGTCCTGGGTTCAATTCCCCAGTACCCATATAAGCCAGAAGCACAAGGTGGTGGCCCTGGTGCTCTTTCTCTCTCTCTCTCTCTCTCTCTCTCTCTCTCTCTCTCTCTCTCTCTCTGCTTGAAAATAATTAAAATTAAAAAAAAAAAAAGAAACGACACATTACCTAGAAAGTAAACAAGAAATCCTGCAAGTGGGCGCTTCAACTTTCCAGAACCTACAAAGATATGCTAGCCATTTGGGAAAAGAAATGATTTTCAGACTTCACTGTCCAGTGGGCTCTGGAGAGAAGAGAGCTGTGTTCTTAGAACATTCTAAAGACAGACTCCACCCAAGTGAAAGGACTTAAGAGAAAGCTGGGGACAGACAGAAAAGGAGATAAAAACATGACATTTTCTGCTTAAGAGGGACGCTTTTTATACAATGCTTCCATTTGCCCAAGGTCAAAAACCAAACAAAAGAGAATTTCAAATCTAGTATATTCTGGCCAGGCAAGAGTTTCTTATAGCCTGAAATATTTATTTTTCACCTAGACTGTCAGACAGCAGCGGTTGGAAAAATAAATCGAGTCATACCATAGCCATGTTCCTAGGAAAATGCAATAGAGAGCTTTGAGAAAATGAAGCTCAATTTGGAATCTTCTAGATGCCTAACCGTTGCCCTCAAGCGTGCTGGGGGCCCTGGCATCCTTTTCAGTGGTGATGACTCAACCCTCATCTTCTCCATGAGCTGGATGCAAAGACCATGGTATTAATTACATACTGTGAGCAACAACTCATGAATATTTAACATCCTCATCTATACTTAATGAATAAATTTGCATTTTGACACTATTATTTAATGTGCTTTAAGGAAATACTGCTCATTACCTTTCAATTTTGTAGATTAGTTGAGTGTAATCAGAATGATAAGGCAGGAGAGACAGAATATTATTTAAATAACATTGTTTTTATGACTGCTTTGGTTTGCAGGAGCCTCCCCTCTTTTATTCTTAGAAACAAGTAGGTTTATTTCATTCGATCCTAGCCATTCTGTCTTAATCATCCTACCTACCTCTGCACTCCTTGCAGAAGGGAGATTTTTTTTTTTTAGATTCACGGGAAAACAATGCAAATTAAATAATCAGTGCTTTGCTTTCCTCTGTGTGCTCTGTAACAGGGCATTCTCTCACCCAAAATGTCCCAATGCCATTGTCAGTAATGGTGTCCTGGCCTGGCCATCTCAGCAAAGCGGCCACAACCCAGCTACAGGGCAAGCTCGGAGTCCTTGACCAGCACCACTGCCCTGTGAAAGACAGAGCCTGGGGAAACTGAGGACACAGCGAACCCACCAAGGATACTAATTGATAAGCTGTGTTTGTCTTTTAACCTGCTTTCTTTCTCATAAGCAATAGGCCGCTTGTTGGAGAGGTGGGCATGTCATTTTCATGCCCGGTTAGAGGGTTGGGCATGAGAACATGTCCACAGGAATCCTACTTACATGAAGAACCCATGCTCTGTCCAAAAGGAACAAACCTTTGAAAGCCACAGCCAGGCTCTATAGGATCAGAATTCAGAGAGTCCAACAGAGATGCTCAAGAGCAAGGGGAAGGGAAGGGGAAGTCCAACCTAGAGACAGACACTCGGCCAGTGTATCTCCTCTCTTCCTCACCGTGTGGAGCTGTCTGTCATTGTGAAGATCCCCAGCACCAGAACTGGGAGACGGACAGGACGCAGAGGGAAAATCAAAGCTAGGGTTGGAATCCGGGTCTGTGAGATTCCCAACACACATGCTTCAACAGTTTTTAACGAAGGCAGTCTTGAGAAAATCTTCTTTCCAAACCTAACAGGCGCCTGCATGCGTTCAGGCTGTTACAAGAACACCATAGACTGGATGGTTCATAAAAAACAGAAACTTACTTCTCAATGACAAAAACTTTTGGGAGCTGGTGAAGTCCAAGATCATTTTGAGAAGTTGAATGAGCGCTTTACAAAGGCAGTAACCTCATTCCGGAGGCTCTGCTCCCTGGGTCTCTCACGGCTCTTGACACCTACAGACCATCACATTGGAGTTGCAATTTCAACATATGAATCTGAGCAAGTCACAAGCATTCAGGGTACAATTGAAAAACTGTCACTTCCGCAGGGATCTCCTTGTTCTGGGCCAGGCGCTAGACTGGTAAGGATATTTACACAACTATGAGATGTCATGATTACTGCTCCCAAGCACCTGCTGAGAAGCTCCAGAAGGGAAGGCCATTGTATTCTAGCACCCAGCAGGGCACCTGATGGGATTTAGGTGTTCTGTGGGGGAGGGCTTGGGGACTTTCTGTTGCTTTATTCTTAAAAATAGGGTGAAAACCACCCATCTCATCATATTTGTATAAAAATCTAAGAAAGATGAGATCCTTCATTCTCCCATGAACACAGGGACATTTGTAAGGGCCTATATGTCATAAAGAATGCTACGTGTCAATAAATTTTTAAAAAATAAATGAAAATAAAAAAACGCTAATGGATAAAAGAATGGTGTGGATGGAGCCTCAAACCCTTTCCCAGTAAGTGTATCATTACATTAGCCTGTCTTAGAGGAGAGTAACAGAAGCATAATTGTTGATCTACTAACCTTGGTTAGCCAGATCTAAAACTGTCCCATGGTTCAGTAAGTATCCTTTCTACCCTAGTAGCATTGGAAATAAAATTTTTAAAAAAGAAACAAATAACTCGCAAATATTGTGTAAACACTATTCTGTTAACTTCCAGCTAATCCATACATCTTAAAGTTAAGATTACTTTGGCATTTTACTGAAAATTTAGCTTTTCTGGGCCAAACTGAAACCAGTAGTTGATTTTACGTTTAAGTTGAAAACTCTGTAAGAGTTGGGTAAATTTGTAAACAAACTGTAATGTATGTGAACCTGAAACTTCCTTATTTACAAATTTAGCTTAGTAAACTTACAAGGATTGCTGAAGTATTAAGTTTATCCTTTCAGGTGTTTTTTTAAAAAGAGAGAGAGAGAGAGAGAGAGAGAGAGAGAGAGAGAGAGAGAGAGAGAGAGAGAGAGAGAGAGAGAGAGAGAGAGAGAGAATGAATAAGAGTATGGGTATGTCAGGGTTTCCAGCCAGGGCAAATGAACTCCAGATGCATGTGCCACTTTGTGCATTTGGCTTACATGGGCACTGGGGAACTGAACCTGAGTCCTTAGACTCTTGAGGCAAGTGCCTTAACCACTGAGCAACCTCTCCAGCCCTCAGGTGTTCTAACCACTGAAGAAAACTAAATGTAGTGTGTATACACGTGAAGTTTAAAATCTAAGCATATTTAATAAATTAGGTCTGTCAGAAAAGTGCTTACAGTATGCTGTCCAAAGGAAATCCCAAGCCTTGTATCCCAAAGGGCAGAGAAGGTCCAGGCAAGCAACAGAAATCACACAGAAATTCCACAAAATGAGATACATGAGTACTGTCCAGTGTTCTTGGTAAGAATCCTCTAGAAAGAAGCCAAGACAGAAACAGCAGGAAAGAGGAGGGAACTCAGCTGAGCCTCACTCCCACAAAGAACTCTATTGCACCCAGGGATGAGAGCCACACATTGCTGGGAGGCTGAGATCATGCTCACTGAGTCAAGCACAAGTCACTGTGGCATTCTGCTGATAGAACTTTCTGGAAACCCGCCCTCTGGCACTTACCCATCTCTAAGATGCCAGTCGTGTGTGCACCCTTGCCAGAAGGATGCTGGGGAGGCCGCTGACTGCATGGCTATGACCACCGCTCTGCAGGCAGCACCTGCAAAGCCACCTGGACCCAGGGGCAGGTGCCTGCAGGAACCTTCTGGAAGAAAAACCCCTCCTGACCAAGGCTGGCATCACGCCAGCGAGCAAGCATGAAAGCAGTCCAGTGGATAAAGGTTTTCTGCAAAATTAAGGTGTAGTTAACAATTACATCAAGAAAGAATTGTTTTTATTTTATTCAAAGATGACTGAACCGATAATTAGTCTAGCACAACTTGAAGTTCAGCTTACAAGGCTTAAAAATGCTGATTTATAGCACAAGTATGATGACCTGAGTTCGGATCCCCAAAACCCACATAAAAGGCCAAGGTGGTGTCTCATATCTGTGATCCCAGTGTCCCTATGGGTGAGAAGAGAGGCAGAGGCAGGAGAACCCCTAAGACTCATGGGCCAGTTTGAAAACTGCCTCAAACAAGTTGGAAAGCTTGGAGTGTGACAAGTACACACACACACACACACACACACACACACACACACACACACACACACACACAGTAACTCGACTCCTCTCCAGTAATCTAACTGCAAGACTGCTATTTTATAGATAGCATTACAGGAAAGATAATCATTTGCATAAAATTTGGCATTTATCCTCCTTCCTTTCCTGGCTGAGATTCAGTGGCATTCCTGTCTGCTTGGATCCCCTCCTGACTCCATATCTCTGCTTCCTGTTTTCTGAGCACCTGAGCATCTATCTCCCAAGGGACAGCCTGGGTCCTCCCTGCTCTGAGAGTCTCTCCTCTGACGCTCACTGACCACCTTCCCCTGGTCTCTGGGTCTCATCACCCCTCCACCAGGTCTCAGTTTCTGAAAGAACATGCAGACACTAATAACAGTTAGATGCTGTGAGTTATAGCAAATATACAGTTTCTCAAGTTTTATCCCAAACACAACTCTTTAGAGGGATGAAGAGAAATATCAGAACCTGCTTTAGCACCAGGTATTTTATGTTTTACTTTAAGGTGGTTTTTAATGTGACCTATAAACATTTATATTTCTCTTTGAACAGACCTCCTTAACAAAAGATAACAAGAGAGTGTTGTTATACCTAATGCAACGATTTCAGGTTCCAAGAGAATCTCCTGAATTCTTTTGTTTGTTTGGTTGATTGGTATTTTGGTTTTGTGTGTTTTTAAGACAGGGTCTCATATAGCCCAGGCTGGCCTCAAATTCTCTACATGACCTTGAACTCCTGATCTTCCTGGGTCCACAACCCTCCCCCACCATGTGCTGGGATTCCAAGTGTGAGTCACCATGCCCAGCTACGTTCTCAAATTCTTAGATCTAGGGAAGACTTAGGAGTAGTTGTTCTCATGGGGAGTGGGAGGGGAGAGTCCATGAAGAATGTTTTGAGAGTCAGCCCTGTGTTCTAGCATCTACTTTGGTGGTCTTTTGGACAATTTTGAAAGCAGCCAAGCCCCCACCTTAATCTACCTTTTGCTAAGTGTTCATACTGGTTCTCATCACTGAAGGGTTGTGACCTGCTCATCACCCTGAGCCCTGAACTACACAGCCCACCCTGTTGCCTGGCCTTGGTGCGAACCCAGCCACCTGCTCTTGCACTAGATGCTCAGCACTATTGATTTATCTTCCAGGTTCACTGGGAGACATGGAGCTTTGGGAGTTCTGATACTCCTCAGCTCAGCTTGGAGGAACGAGAAGTCTGAGGTGGCAGTCTTAGCATTCCTTTTTTTTATATATCAATTCTATCAACTCTGTTCCTTCTAGAGAACCCTGACTAATACAGCATCCAAAGTGAAAATGTGGCTGATTCCCACTGTGCAGAGCCTACAGGGACCTGGAAACGCTCCCCATGCCCCTCACACACACAGACCCCTGAACAATCAACTATTTTTCAGAAAGTCCAGTATGTGTTTCAAGAGGCCAAGTTATTTGTACCATATTCACCAGAGCCAAAAGGTGAAAATAACCTGTGTCAAACACACAATGGAATTATTATATTAATTATAATTAATTATTATGTTAATGTCATTACATAAAGATGCTAAATGTGGATGAGGCTGATGCAATAGCAAGTGCAATAAGCTATAGAGAAATGGATAGACAATATATCACCCTGCCTGTATGAACTAACAATCGAGAACAGGCAAATTCACACAACAGAAAGTAGATTTGGAATTTCCAGGGACCGAGAGGGAAGAAAGTTGGTGAGTTAGCATTTAATAGTTACGACGATTCTCTTCCAGGGTGTTGAAACAGTGAAAATGGATGGTGGTGATGTTCACACTATGATGTGAATGTAGTTGTATTTGACAAATTTTTTTATTATATTTATAGTTATATATGACTAATTTCATTATTTTATATATGTATTATATATAATTTTTACCACCACCCACACAATAAAAGTTTGAGTAAATGGAATTCGTATGTAAAAGCAGTTCTTAATTCCCTGGAGTTGTCTGGTTACCCAAGCTGAAGAATAATGATGATATCGTGTCATTTTCACCAAACACATGGGCTGTACATCTGGGGAACATCTCTATAAAAGATGATTGCAGAAGTCAGTCTTATCCACTAAAAACCCACGCCGCTGAGAAGTTTCCCAAGGTTCTCATCAGCCACCAAAATAGCCGTCCAATGTGTGGGAGGAGGACAATTTCTTTAAACAAAAGGAACTTAGAAAACTTCTTTGCCTTAGAAAATGTCTTTCCATCTCACTCGGATCAAAACACAAAGCTTCATTTGCTTATCCACCCACCTATTTTCTTTTTGGAATCTTAATCTCAGGATAACATAATAGCCCTCAGATGCATCTCTCTCTGATGAAACAGCTCCTCCATTCTGTGTGCCAATGCCGGGCCACACCACAGCTCCTGGAATATCAGAATCTCAAGGTTAAGTGGGTGGCCAGCCACGGCATTCTAAAAATAAAAATGATATTTCTTGAAATTCATCGTGCTTTTCATGCAGCTGAAGGTAATTTTCTCCAGATTCGTAAGGTTCTCCAGACTGTATGATAGCCATTAACCTTAAACTCTATGGGTGACTTCAAGGATGGAGGCTTTGTTGTTTCAAGGATGCAACTGACTCCAGCCAAGATGATATGTTTTTCGTATGACCTATGAACGCAGGGCATGGTTGAAAATACATCTCTCTCAAGCTGTGAGTTTAATAGGAGAATTTCTGCCTGGTACCAAGAGTTTTCCAGCTTTCCCCCAGCCCCCCAAGTCCATTTACCAAAGACTTCCTGAGTATAACTAAAGAACCACCATGTTGGGGTCTACATACCTGGAATTCACTATGTAGTCTCAGGGTGGCCTTGAACTCACGGCAATCCTCCTACCTCTGCCTCCCAAGTGCTGGGATTAAAGGCATGTGCCACCACGCCAGGCTTCGATTTAGCATTTCCTAAATGGAGAACTCATAAAATATGTACCTTCCCAGAAGCACTTTCATAGGTAAGGAATTTTCATCAATACTTTGCAATCCTTTATCTCCCTCTAATCTCATCATCCCCCATTTCCCCACCACCACACATACAGCCACAATGTAAACTAATTAGGGAATTACTTATTCCTTTGATAGAACCGTTTTTGTCACCATTCAAATGTGACATGAGATAACTCTGGTTCCATTTTAAATATCCAGAATTTAGCTGGGGGAGGAGGCTTTAACAAAACAAATATTTCCATGGGGAAATTGGAGCTTATGCGCTGGTGACGATAGGTGCCAGGTGAACAGAATTATTAATAGAATACTTCAGGCTCCATACATTACTGCCAAGCTAGGAGACCTTGGGGGACACTTTGCATTGTAGACTAATTTCTCTACTTTGAAGAGGAGGGCTCATGCTATAGTATGGATCTAGAAGGTTCTTTAAAGGTTTATGGGTTAAAGGCTTGGTCTTAAACTTGGTGCTATTGGAAGGTGGTGGTGTGGGGAGGAAAACCTTTAAGAGGCGGGGCTTTGTGGCAGGTATAGGAAGCATGCCCTCCAAGGGGATTATGGGTAGTCTGCAAAATGGCTCAGTCAGTGAGGTGCTTGCCTCACTGGATCCCCAGCACTCAGGTCAAAGCTGGGTTTGGCAACATGCCTGTGTAATTTCAGCACAGGGGAGGTGAGGCAGGAGGATCCTTAGAGCTAATTGGTTAGTTTATCTAGTCAGATCACTGAGAGACCCTCTCAAAAAATAAGGTGGAGAGTAGTCGAGGAAGACATCTAACAGGTATGTGCACATACACCCACACGTGCATGTGACCCACGTGCACAAACACACATACACATGTGCCATACACAGCACACACACATATCCGAAACATGGGGTGATTGTGAAAAGCCAGTCCTTCCTCTCTTTCACATCCAGGCCATCAGGAGGGGAATAATTTTCTCTCCCATGTGCTTCATGACATGTGAGCTAAAAACAATGGGGCCCACTGACTGTGGGCTGATTCCTCTGAAACTGTGAGTCAAAATAGAGCTTATTCAATCATTTCCCTTGATCAATTCTTACTAAGTTCGTTATCATGGGTATATGTCACAGAAATGGAAAGCATGCTAACAGTGGCCTGAAGACATTGAAAATCTCCCAATTCCAGCCCCGCCCAGATTGCTGATTCCCTGTCACGAGTCCCTTCCCAGATTTAAGCCAGCTAGCTGCAGTCTATCGCTAATTCCCAGACGTCATCATGCACTGCTTAATGTGCTATGATAAGATGTACTGCTCAGCTGTCTGCTCTGCCTTGATGAAGCTTCCTCTACAATCTGTAAGCTGAAATAAACCCTTTCCTTCCATAAGCTGTTGGTCTGGTGTTTTGTTCCAGCAACAAGAAAGTAACTGCCACAGTTATAAAGGCCATCAGACTGGATCAATGGTAGTGGAACAACGCATGCATGTGTAAGACTCCAATATCCTACTATGTGTTTGACTTTACACATCACTTAACATCTGCTGGTCCCCATGAGGCTACGACTGCTGCTATCATCATCCTCTTCCTCATCTTCATCCAACTTTCTGGTGTTTAGTGTCTCTACTTGTGTCTCTCCAGGACGCCCTTTCAGGGTGGCCAGATGGCTTGGGTGATGTGGGGTTTCGAATCAGATGTCCCCTATAAGCTCATGTGTTCTGAATGCTTGGTCCCCAGTTGATGGCAGTTTGGGAGGTGGAGCCTTGCTGGAGAAGGTGTGTTGTTGAGGGCATCCTCAGGGGTGTTACAGTAGCTCCTTCTTACTAGAGTTCTGTTCACGCTCCTGCTGCTATTTTCCACCTGCTGTGGCAGAAGTGATGCT
This sequence comes from Zapus hudsonius, assembly GCA_004024765.1. NCBI lineage: Eukaryota > Metazoa > Chordata > Mammalia > Rodentia > Dipodidae > Zapus > Zapus hudsonius. The sequence continues at coordinate 14,470 of PVHP010021342.1, forward strand.
CAGCTTCTACTTATGCCATGCTTTCCCCTGTCATCATGAAGCGTTCCCTCAAGACTGATGCCAAAATAAAAACTTTTACCCATCAGCTGCTTTTGGTTGAGTGCTTTGTCCCAGCAACATGAAGGTAACTCCAAGAAGTGAGGTGTGAAATTCCATTTTTCTCATGGCCCTCTTAAACATGGGAAGGTCATCTACCCATCAGATCTTGATTTGTGTGAAAGCCACCTTCCACCGTCCTGAAGTTTAGGGTGTAATGGGAGTCACAGACCTTCACACTAAGCCCCATTTGTCAAGCAGAGCAAGAATGCCTCATTTTTCTTTCCAGCAAACAGAACTGGGCTGATCACTGTGTATGACACAGCACACCACAGGAGCCCTTGCTTCAAGAGTGTCCAAGGACACAGTCTTCTGTCACTAATGGGGGTGTATGACACTAGAACTCCCTGTACTTTACACCCTGGGAGGAAGCTGATAGACTTCCAAGACCCACATCTTCTCTGCCAAGATTTCTCAAGGCCACAACGGTGTCTAGTTCCTGGAGCAGGAATGTTCCCAGGCAGGACTGATAACTACTTTCTGCTCTAGTAATTATATTAAGGACCCCTAAATGCATCTGTCCCACAAGACATTGTGGCCTTGGAGGTAGGAGGGAAAAGTGATTATCTTCTGCTGGCCAATGACCCGTTGGCTTACAATTCTAGTTTATCAAATTTTCTTAGTGTCATTAAATGCTCCTCTGAGCCAGAAAGACATTCCAGGGAGGATTGGTTCGGTGTCCAGTTCTTAGTACTAGGAGCCAGTAAGAGCTTCCTGAATGGAGTGAGAACTGGGTAGGTGATATCTGAGGATGACGAGGGGAAGGATGCCAGGTGTTCAGCACCGTGAAGGCTTGCAGACTGAGCAACCTAAACCCACTATAATGCCAGTGTACAGAATGAAACTGCTTTTGCAACTTCCTGGGACTTAGTGTCTAAGCCCCTTTTCAGCTGTAAGAAGCCAATTTGTTGTCCTTGAAAATAAATAGAACTGACATAAAATATTTTAGATGGATAGTCAAGATGCAAAGAAAATAAAGGCTCCAAGTGGAAGATTTGGTGGCTCTTTGCACAGATCTCTGAATAACTTTCTGAATAAGCCATGATCCTGAGAAAGATTACAGAGACAACCCTCCTCCCCTCCCCACACACACTCCCTCAGCTGAGCCAGGCTTCATTTCAGATGTCTGTGTCTCACAACCCCCTTCTCAGGGATCTGCCCAGTTCTATCTCTGTCAATGGACCCATTCCTGCTCTGTGCTGCCTGAGCTCTCTCCACCAAGCTGACTGGCCACAGATGGGCACCTGTCTCTCACTGAGTGACCAGTGACTGGATATTCTTGCTCCAGATGTTTTGGTGGGCCAGGCCAATGGGATTCCTCCATAAATACTGAGGGGTTCGCTGGGAGTTAGATTGATAGTTAGCCGAGGCCTGGTGAGGTAGAATGATACAAACTTAGGGTGACTCCAGTGGTCCATGCAAAGATTGGGGTAACAAAAGCAGGAGGGTGAGGAAGCAGAGAGTGTCAGTTAGGGATCTCCAGAAGAACAGAGCAAATTGAGTGTGTGTGTATGTGTGTGTGTGTATGTGTGTGTGCACGCATGTGCACAAATGCTATGGAAAGAGCTTTATTAAACTGACATACACAGCAGGAGCTGGGTAGTCCAACAATGGCTATCAGCCCATGAAGCTGGGTGCCTCAGTAGTCCTCATGTAGAGCTGATGGCTGGAGGATTCCTATAGACCCAAAGCCTCTGGACTTCCATGTTGGTGAAGGATGTTGTGCACACCAGCCAGGAGTGAGGCAGGAGGGCAAAGCAGCACTGCTCCCCCTCCACACCTCACTTTCTACCTGGGCAGAAAAGGTTCATTTCCCTCTGGGGCAGGGGCATCTTTCCCCAATTAATCCTTCCTGGAAATGCCCTCCAGACCCCACCATAGTTGATTCAGGATCCAAGCAATTCGACTGTTCCGATTAACCATCACAAGAGGCAGGTTATGGGGGAAAGAAGTGGCAAGAAAGTAGAGAAGGTGACAGGTCTCTCAGCTGCCCACACCCCTGCTTCTGCATGTCTATCCTCCCCCAATGGCCTCTCTCTGTGTGATGAATGCACACACAGGGCTGGATTCCAAAGGCCACCTCCAGTCATCCCAGGGACAGGCTGCCTGCCCTGCACCTGCCAGCTGGCCTGTCCAGGAGGTCCCTTGGATGTGCATGTCAGTGGCCTGCTAGATGGGGCTGACTGGTCTCCCACACTACATGGTTTTATTTTCCTTCTTTCACAGGTGGAAACTGCTTACGCTTGCACACTCTTGACAGTCAATAGATTGTACAGACTTCCGGGTCAGTTGGTAGAAAGTGGTGGCCTTTGCCCCAGAAACTGATTGTTTGATCACAGACTTATTAGAGTTGGAAAATATCACTTTGGAAAGGATTCTTTACAGCAGTCTGGACAACGGTCTCATTTTTCCTCCGAGGGACACATTTTAAAGAGCCAGATGCTGAGGATCCTTCTGCAGAAACCCCCCCTGCCCCCTCCCCATCCCCTCCCCATGGACTTGCCTCTCACTTCTGATCCAAAGAAATATTTATGTGCATTTGTGTAACACTATCCCAAATTTCTCAGTCGCTTCTTTTACAAGGAGGCGACGGAAATGCGTGACATAATTCTTTTGTCTAAACTGAAAACTAGGGGATGCAGGTATGGAGAAGAGATAGAGCGACTTACAGAATGTCACAGTGTTAGCAGCGGATTCTGACTGACCCCAGGACTCCTAATGCATGTTCAGGCTCCTCTCTGCTGCAGTAGAAGATGCTTCTGATTTTATTTTATACCAGGATTTTTCACTGAATTAAAAATCTGAGAGAGGTTCGGATGAAGATCCTTTAAAGCAGGAGGTTATGGGGAAGGGAGCAATAGGAGTGCCTCTCTGCTTATCTTTGGAGCCTACATCAAGCTCAGACCCATCTTCTGCATCTCCAATGTCCTAAAAATATTTAAGGATTCATCATGTTAATGGCAGTATCTCTTCCATTATTCACGCTTTCATTTATTGAAATATATGTATCGAATGCCTTCTATGTACCTGACAAGATCATATGGGTGAGTGGTAAATGTGGGAATTTAATAAAATCTTTTTTTTTCTTTTTTCATGGGACTATATTTTCAGGCAAAGATGGACAGTTAAAAGGAAATAATACATTTTTCGGTAGTGGTTAGTATGATGAAGAGAACCCCATGGCGATGAGAGGGACGAGAATATCATAAGGTGGCTGAGAGGTGACGCTGAGGTAGAAACCGTGTGATTGGGAAAAGTGCGACATGAAACATGTGGAGAAGAGAGTTCTGGGAAGAGGAGGGATCATGGGTGGGAACCTGAGCTGGCAGAATGTTCCAGTGCTCCATGTTGGAAGAAGAGCTGGAGGCCAGTGAGGCCCGAGCTGCACCCTGAAGAGGTCAGGTGGCAGGACACCTGGAGGAGAGACAGCCACGAAGGTTCTTTCAGGTCATCATGAGGACCTGAGACTGTATTGGAGTATTATGGAATGAGATGGGGACCTTATTTGGCTTACACTTTAGTAGTCACACTTGGAATAGAGAAAGGATTACGGGATGCAAGGGCAAATCTACGGAAACAAGGGACCGAGTCATTGTCGTGGTAGAGGCAAGAGAAGATGACATGGGTTACTGCCATGGGCAGACCATCTTCTCATGGTTTAAGAGAGCCACGAGGAGCAGCACCTCAAAAATCAGTCGATCGTTACTGAATCAAAGGAATCTGGGGTTCAAACCCAATTTGACATTTTGAGGTGCTGGAGTTGCCACCTGGACATCCGCTTCTATCTTATGGCAAGTGTGCTCTTTATCCAGGTCCCCCACCAGCTACTGCCTTGTCTCTCTCCTCCCACACATTCTCCTGCCGGTCCTCCTGAACCCCTTAACACTGATGTGTTTGTGGTGACCACTCCTGCCTCTTGTCAATGTGGCGTCCACCTGGCCCTTACCCCCCTCATCAGCCAAGAGGAACCAAGAGGAACTGTGCAATGGAGTCTGCACCCAGGCTCCTGAAAGGGTCTCTGGGGAAGGGCGCCTGGCCACATGCATCTGCAGTTCACCTCTAGAAGGAGGGTGTTTTCTCCACTCTGCACCAGACACCCTCCTGGCGAGCAGTAGGGATGCTAACATGGACCTTCCTCCACAGTGCGCTGTCTTTGCCTGGTTTTGAGGCTTCCTCCCAGCTCACCGTTATTCCTCTCAGTACATTTTCCTGGTCCCTTATCTTCTCCTGGTGGACAAGGTGGTGGAGGAATGACTCAAACATTTTTTCTTTCCCTTTCTCATGTGGCTGCACTGACATCATTGTTAGAACACAAACGAGGTCACTTTAAGAGCCCCTGCTGCCCAAGCCAAGGCAACCTTGAACTACGGTGGTCCTATCTAGTGCCTGCCTGAAAGCAAGAGCAAAGTGGCTGGTCTGGAATTCACTCTGTAGCCAAGGATAACCTTGAACTCATCCCTGCCTTTGTTTCTGAAGTCCTGGAATGATGAACATGGGCCACCATGCCTGTTATTCTCCCTGGTGCTTATTTGTGGTTTTTTGTATCTTAGGTTAAACATCTATTAATTTAACTATACAAATTTTTGCGTTTAGTTTTCTTTGTGTTCTGGGAAATTTATTTCTATGTAGCTCATTTTCAGAATATGTGAAGGGCCCCATTTGGTAGTGGGTTCCCTCAGTATTCAGGAAAGAGGACGCTAACTACAGACAATCCGACATCCCATTGCCAGTCAGGAAAATGCAGAGACAGCTATGAAATCTACAACCAGCTGTCCTCAGACAAGCAGAGAGATGGCCTGATCCATCTATCAGACACTAGAATGAGAGCAGACATGTCCCTGTGGCTCCTCTCTCTCTCTCTCTCTCTCTCTCTCTCTCTCTCTCTCTCTCTCTCTCTCTCTCTCTCTCTCTTTCTCCAGTCTGATTGCTTATTAGCAAGACCTTAGGAAAGCCATGGAAAGACAATACTCAGTAAATTCCAGTGTGGTTCCCTTGTATTCATTAGACCAAGTTCACCTGGAGCGTGGCTTCCTGTGACAGAGGCACACTGTCATTTCAAAGAATGGTAGACTCTGTGCAGGTTTGAAGAGCAAACGTTCCTGGGAGTTTTCTCCCTGGTGGCACACCTCTCACATGCTATTTGAAATTCCTCTCTTTCGATTCTTTCAAGCCTCCATCTGCAGATGCTATCCTGGGCCATGGAGTTCTCAGCATTGGAGGGGACAGATGTTTCTCAATGCCTAATTTTTTTCCCCACTGTCACTTTGTGCTTTGTTATATCAGTCAGATAATGAAATGCTTAATTAGCTCTTTTCTTTGCCACAAGATCATTTATAAAATAGTAAATTAAGAGCTTTGAAAATGAGACAGCTCATTTGGCACTGAGCTATCTATGTCCAGGTGTGTTCCCCAGCCATTTTTATCCTATAAAGTCCTCACAGAGGGCCTTTTCTGGTTAGGTGGCCGACACCAGCCTCAGGACTGAGTGGGTGCCCACGCCAGCCATCCTCAGAAACAGCTCTGATGTCTTTTTGCTTTATCTGAAAATAACACAATGAGGGAAATGCTCTGATAGGTGAGAAAATTCTTCTAGCAAAGCTCGCTCTACAGTGGTTTGCTTAGAAGCTTGGTCTCGCAGACGACACTGACAGAAAATCTTCACCCATCTGAGAAACTACTGAACAAGAGAATGGAAGAGTCAGAATCCCTGCACTTGAGGGTTCTCATGCTCCAACTGAAACTCACATCAAGATTTCATCTTGACTCCTCTGAACTTGAGAGAGACAGACAGACAGAGAAAGAGAGAAAGTCATTTTTCTCTCCACCGCAATCTGCCTTATCACTCCATGGTATCAACTTTTGCCCTCTGCTCCTTACGCAGTGACGCTCTGGGCCAGCTCCTGTGTATGTTTCTTGCCCTATTCAGCCTCTTTGGCCCAGAGGATGAACAAGGGTATTTTCTGAGCAGGTGATTCTTTTCTCTGAGGTCAACTGGGCTTTTTGGCATATGCTTTTTCCTACTTGTTCAGGGGAATTTAGGAGGCAATCAGCTGACATACTGGCCAAGGTGACACAAGATCTCAGGATGTTGCTATGGCTACTATTTTGGGCAAGAGGAGATGTGCTTTCTGCTATCAAACAATGGTAATTTGGTTGGGTTAGATAGCTGCAGAAAACACCGTGTGTCTACCCCATCTCCGTATAGCAGACTTGGGAGGATGGCATCAGCCATGATCAGCTGTTTACATTCGTGTATCTGCACATTCATCTAATGTGATCAAGGTCAAGGAGGGCTTCATCTCAGAGGTGCAAGACAGGAAACTCAAAATATTATGTATGCCCACAACAAGCGCCATGATTGATTTCTGTTAGGGAATTAATTTGTCAAGAGTTGCAGCTGTGAATTATCTCTTCAGTTCAGCTGGAAGACGCGGCAGCAGAGAAAAGGGTGAAGCTGTCTTTGGTTATTTGCCTTCGGTGGAGCCGTGTTAAATGATGCTGTGAGTGAGGTAGGTATAAGAGCTGGTGGGAAACATTATGGCACTTAAATAGCAATAAAAGACTCCCCCCTACTCCCACCCACCTGAAGGAAAACCAGACCAAATATGGATGCAATTAGTTGTTTTTGCATTTCTAATTTCTGAATGCTGGCTTCTGAGCTTGATTTATTACACGTGAGCTCAGCCAGCATCACTGGGCAACCAGCCTCAGTGGGAAGCAAGTTTGAGGTGTTGGGACTTCCTCCAGGTGAGGGATGACGTTTTAGAGAAGGACCGTCACATTATTCTTTATATATTATATATATATTATATTATATATATATATATGTTGGGGGGAAAGCTCTTGAAGGATGTTGGGCATGGGTTAACTGGCTTTCTAGAATGAGCCATACTCGGGCAGGCAAGAATGCAAGAGTGTGTAAGAGAAAAAAGAGACCACAGCAGTGATACCAGAGAAGATGGCCATTACAACGAAGAATTGTCAGGGTGCCCACTGTGGAGATGTCCCTCCCTCAAGGCGGTTGTTTCAGCTCTGGAAGAAGCTCCTCCTTTGCACCAGACAGGCAGGTTTTCTCCATGACCACAGCACCGCCTTTCTCTGTGATGACACTGTGATGTCATTTTGTATCTGAAATGATTTGAATTTGATCCGAAATGAATTGAATGTTGATATGTGTCCTCACCTTTTTACCTCCGCCTCTGCTGTTCCTAAATGTCCAAGGGCTGAAACAGTGAGAATTATTTTCTTTTGGGAGCAATAGAGTGATTCTTCAAACGACTGCTACGCAAGCTATTCAGTCCAAAGACGGCGTCCAAAGACTTTTTTAGAGAACTGTGGTCTGAAGTATTTTGTTTAAAAAAAAATAATAATAACTTGTCCAGTGTTTAATTGCCAGTTTTTATCCTTGAAGGAAGGACATATAAGCACATAGGATCATGGGATCTCAGGGAGAAGGATATTCCACATTGATTGTCCAACTAAACTCATCCTCAACATGAATTTCTGGGCTGGATCGATGGCTCAGCAGTTAAAAACGCTTTCTGTACAAGCCAGATGACCAGAGTTCAGATCCAAAGAAACTGTAAAGCCAGATCCAGTGTTGCAGTATCTGTAACCCGAGCATGGCTGAGTCAGGGAACTCCTGAAGCTCAAAGGCCAGCTAACCATCACAGCAGCAAACTCCAAGATTGCCCTCTAACCCCCACATGCACACCTATGCATGCACACATCACACACATGCACACACGTGTACCAAATGCATGAATGTCGACCTACAATAATGCCTGCTTGGGCTGATGATATCTGAAATGTACATAGCACTCAAATGCGTTACACATATTAATGATGTACTAACTCCACACCAGCCATTGGGGTTGGTACTGCTTTTATCGCCATTATGCAAGTAGGGAAATAAAGACACATAAGGGCACAGCTTCCAAGGGGCAAATTTCAACGCAAGCCATTTGTCTTCAAAACACACACCTTTAGGGACTATGCTGTCTGCCTTCAATGCAGGTGTTGCTGAACACAGTCCTTGTCAGCGTGGGATACTTCCAGTTAACTATGCTACCTGGTTCCAGAAATAGCCCACTGCATTCTTGGCAGTTCTGCTGGTAATTCATATCTTCCAGTGACCTACCTTCTGGCCTGGCATGGTGGTGCATACCTTTAATCCCAACATTTGGGAAGGAAGCAGAGGTAGGCGGATCAGCATGAGTTCAAAGTCACCCTGAGAGTACCTAGTGAATTCCAGATCAGCCTGAGCTAGAGTGAGACCTTACCTTGAAAAACAAAAGAAAAGAAAAGATATATTTGCATGTGTGTCGAAGTAAAATTAATTCACTGCTGTGCTGATACATTCCAGAAAAGTTATTCCCAAGACCAATGTGAGTGACTAGGAGAGTTGTTTAAAGCTCAGTTATTGTTCTAGGGAACAAGACGGTCCAACTGCCAGCATTATTTTTCCAGGCAGTGAAGGAGAATATTTGCAAGTTGTATGAACAAAACAGAAACATGCAGCTGTCAAACAGGAGGCAGGGTGTGGTGACAGAAATGATTGCCTCCAAGAACACTTTCAATTCTCAGAATAAGAACAGGAGTGAGGGAGAAAGCAGAGAAATAGAATTCTCCCTGCAAGATCTCTCTCAACATGATTTTCAATCTCCTCCAAGTTTTCTCTTCCTTCCCAGTACTGACAAGCACCTGTGGACAGAGGTTCTTCCTCCCCAGGGTGTTTGAAGTGCTGGTTTCCATGCTCATCTGAAATGATTTTCTTTGCAGCCTTTTTTTTTCTCTAATCCACTGAACAAGTTCTGATGAGACCCAACCATGATCTCAAAACTATGCTAGTAACACTGAAAGATTTATGGAAAGATAGCCAACACACCTTTTTTAGAATTTTAAATCCATTAGAAAGACAGAATTTGCAGAAGAGAAATGGCGCTCCTGCTTATATTCAATATATCTCTCAAGGCTAAGGCCATCACATCAAGCGCATATGCTATGAGAAAAAGGGGCCTGAGTCATTCTCCCTAGGGGCTCGGTGGAAGCCCTGTCATAACAAAGATGACACATATATGGTCCCCACCTCCAGGAACAATGGGACGTAGATAATCAGAAATAACTGAGCCTGGAAAGATGGCAGGACTTTGGTGTTTGGAGACAAAAGATGGCACCTTTCAGCTCAGCAGGAAGACAAGAATATAGGTTAGTCATATTTCCTGGATAAGTGACATTTGTCTATAGGGAGATGGTAGAGAGGTGAAGGGGCCAACCTGCTCAGTCCAAATACACTACGAGAAAGATAATTTGGGGCGTATTGAGGGCTCTGTGTTTAAGGAGGGGTGCCGCAACATGCCAGGTCTTACTAAAAGTGACACCTGAAATATCTGTGATTAAGTGACTTGAGTTTTGCATACACATGCGTTTTTATAACATTATTTCATATACATACCAAAATTACTAGTGTCTTCCATCCTCCCGTATCGCATCCCTAGTATCTACAAGATCCAGAGAATGACAGATGGCATGTTTAAATATTTACAGCTCATGAATCAATTTAATGAAATGTTAAGTGAAGGCAATTCTAACTTCCTACCTTGATAAATATATCTTTGTAACAACCTGGGAGATCAGTTTTGAACCGGAGCATTCTTAGAATCCATGCAATTTCCACGCTGGAATATGGTAGTTTTGGGAAATCTTATGGATAGCCCATTCACTGAACACTCTTCCCAGCCTGGCTCCATCCCATCCTGTGGGAAGTCCAAGTGCATCTGGGTGTTCTTATTCATGATCTGGGGCATCTCACCTCCTGGCCAGCTCTAGAACCTACATGGATGTTCTTTTGAGGTACAGGTCACATTTGGGAAGATAGAATTATGAAAGCGTGCTAACTAAACCCTTACAACGGGTTTCGTGCCAGGGTTATGGGTGCCCAGAATGTGGTAGAGAAGTAAGAGGAGAACCATACAGGTTCTCGAGATTGCTCCTTTCCTCTCCTCATGACACCCCACCACCAAAGTGAGGTGTAGACAAAGAAAAGATGACAGTTCAGACGTTATGAATATGCCATAGGGAAACCTTCTTTGTTAGCTAATATTAAAATATATATTGTATATAATTTTTAAAATTTATACACATAATAATATATAACCCATGTTATACTTTTTAAATCGCTCACCCCAGCTCCTGTTACCCTGAGAGTGGGATTATGATATTATTTGTGGGGTCATGAAGACCTCAGTCAGTTCTAATGGAGTGGAGAGAGACTGTGCCTCAGGGTATTTATACCCACTCTGTGGCTTGTACAATACCCCCTTCCACAATGTTCCCTGAGCCATGGCAGGCCTGTAGGCAGTCTGATCTAGAGTTGAGTTCTCTTTAGCCTCTGAATTTGTGCATTGCTAGGTTTTGATTGGTGATTGTATCTGTCACATTATTCTGGAGCTGGTTGTCAGGCTAGCAGTAAGAGCAGTATTCATATCAACACTTCTTCTACAATTTCTTCTGGGGATAATTTTTTAAAGAAGAATTAACGACAGAAGTACCCTGTGAGGGTTGATAATGCTGTGCCCAGAATCCGAAATTATTATAAAAACATCTCAGTATCAGGGTTGGGATACCTCCTAGTGAGTTATTGCTCATGGAGTTTCCCAAATCCCTCTAAACAATACAGGCTATTATTGCCAAAAGGTTACCCAAAAGGAAGAAAGAGAAAAGAAAAACAGCTGAAATTAATTAATTAATATTTTAAATATTTAGTTAGAAACAGAATAGTCTAAAAAGGCAAGTGAAAGGAAATAATAGAAATGAGACCAGAAGTCACTGAGGTGGGGAAAGAGAGAAGCTACTACAGAGATGATGAGCAAACCAAATAGTCATTCAAGAACATTTAAGAATATATTTCCTAAAATAGACAAAACTTTGGGAAAATAATCACAGAAGAAAAGTCACAAGTGAGTCATTTTAATAAGGTAAAATGTAAGAGGCCTACACAAAGATCAAAGATTAAGTAATAAAAGGAAACAATTATAATCAGATTCGTGACAAAAAATCTGAACCCGGAGATGGAATGAGAATGTTCCCAGACATCTGTAACTTACCAAAATTAACTAGAAAAAAAAAAAAACACAAAATGATCCCATAACCAGTAATGAAGCAAAACCAGAAAATGTTTTGGCTGGTATTACTGGCATTGCTACCAAGTATTTAAAAGAAAAATTATCCTAATTTTATAGAAACTACCCATACAGCAGAGAGAAAAATATATAAAATATATATACACTCCTTATTTTATGTAGACAGATAATTTGGATAACAAAATCTGAAGTATATAATGATAGTATAAATAGAAAAAAGTTACAATTCAATCTCTCTTATGAACATAAATGTAAAATGAATAAATTGTAGTCAACGAATTCCATAAAGAAAAACATGTGACTCTCTCTCTCTCTCTCTCTCTCTCTCTCTCTATATATATATATATATATATATATACATACATATATATAAATATATATATGGTGTTATTCTGCCTTAAAAAGTGAATTATGTAATATGTGACGATACGGATGAGCTCAAATGTTTTAAATGAAATAAACAATTCTCAAAAAGACAAATATCACATGATCTCACATGTAGAATTCGAATCAGTGACACTCAATAGCAGAGTAAAATGTTGGTCCCCAGCAGCTTGGGGTGACACCCAAGGGAGCTGTCAAAGACTAGAACCTCCTAGTAAGATAGCAGCTATCAATTCAAGAATTATTGCACAATATGGTGACAATGACAGCTGCGATGGTTAGGTTTTGTTGTTAAATTGAACTTTTTAGTAATCTTGTGTGGGGCTCTGAGGATGTTCGCAGAAAGGCAGCCCTCTCAGGAGGGGTCAGGATGTAAGGAAGCTCCCGGGAGCTAGAAATGAACATCCCTTCCTGGGAGGGTAGTGCAGGAAGGAAATTCCAGAGACTCAGGAAGCCAACAAGTCTGGCACAGTGTTGTTGCAAGACCCTGCCCTAAGGCTATATAAAGGGGGAGAAAATCTCCACTCTCCCTCCCTGGCTGTTTTGCTTGTGTATGTGTGGTGCTAGTAATGGGTTTCTCTCTCTCTGCTTGGCCCTGTGAAAGTGGGGCCAGCCTCTTTTACCATTATGGAACTTCCCCTGGATCTGTAGCTTCAATCAATTCTTTCCTCCCACAAACTGTGCCTGGTTTGGAGGTTCATCCCAGCGGTGTGTGGCTAAGACAACAGCGCAACATTAGACTCCTAAAAGTCTGTAAGAAAGTAGATATTAAGTGTTAAAGTAGAAGTCAGGACCCAGAGGAAGAGAGTCGTGGGCAGAAGCTGCCAATGCATGGAGCCTTCTTTCAGGAGTGACGAGATGTTACAGATTTAGGTAACGGTGATAGTCACATGACTGCATGGATAAATGAAAGCCATTGAATCACATACTTTTAAGAAAGGACTGTCAAATTAGATGTCAAATTAGATGTCAGAGAGACAATTTTAAAAGACAGAATTCGAAATCTGCTTCTCTATCTTAAGAAAAGAAGCTGACAAAATCGTAGACAATGCAATGTGGATGTCGTGGAGGTGAGATTAAGTCTACCTCACCCAATACATCCATATCGAAATGTCTTTGAATTTATGCTTAAAAATAGGGAAAAATAGGTATTTGTATTCTAAGTCAAAATCATTAGTGTATATGTTTTGGGATTTCCCTTCTTACTAAATTTTCTATCAAATATTAATATTGAAGTCTAAGTACATCAGATAAAAAGGTGTATTAATCAGATACCTTATTTTTTTAAAGTAGGCTGACCTAGAACTTACTTTGTATCCCAGGCTGGCCTTGAACTCACTGCAATCTTCCTATTATGACAAAGGCCTGTCATTCTCTTCCAACAAGGATCACTAGAAAACATTTAGCTTTCCCTTGCAACTGGACATGACTTTATAGCGTAGTTTTGACCAGTAGAGTGTAAGCGAAAATGAGCACAAAGTTACTAGTCCTATAAACCTCACAGATAAGATTGGGGCTGGAAAGATGGCTCAGAGGTTAAAGGCACAAGTTTGCAAAGCCTGCTGGCCTGGGTTTGATTCCCCAGTGGCCCTCTAAAGCCAGACACACAAAGTGGCACATGCATCTGGAGTTCACTTGCAGTAGGCAAGAGGCCCTGATGCACCCATTCTCCTCTCTCTCTCTTTCTCTCTCTCTCTCTTTCTCTCTCTCTCTTTCTCTCTCTCTATCTCTCATAAATAAATAGTTTTTAAAAGATACTCTAGGACACATTCCCCTTCCCGATGGTTCTGCAGTGTTATGTGAACCGGCCAAGTTGAAGGTAGTGGAATTTTAATAAAAGGCTCTTAGTCACTGTCTAACTGTATAATTTGACTGGTGTCACCTGTGGTGAATAAGCAAACTTCAGTGGTAAGCTACTTTAGGAAAGCTGGGGTTGAAATTTACCCTCACCAAAATTGGAAAGGCTATTATTTTAATAGTAAAACTATTATTTTAATAGTAAAAAGAAGCTCCAATTAGATACCTCTGTCTTCTCTATGGAGGAGAGGTACAGGAAAGCTCTCAACACCCCAGCCTGCTAGGCAACGCCATAGAAGGAAGGGGACATATTTCTGCCAAGTGATCTCCATGAGCTGTCCAAGGCAACCTGGGACAAAATCATATTGTCACCAGGGGCCCCATCAGCCAGCCAGTGCTGGGATGTAAGGCTTAGATGTTTGAATTAAATTGACATGCACTCATTAACTCAACAGCTATTGTGTGTGTGTGTGTGTGTGTGTGTATGTGTGTGTATATGTGTGTATGTCTATGTGTGTGTGTGCATGTGTGCAAATGCATACATGCGTGTGTATGTGTATGTGTGTGCGTGTGTGTGTGTATGTGTGTGCACATGGAGGACAACCTTGGGTGTCGTGTCTCAGCAAGAGTCCAGCATTTTTGGGGGTAGATTCTCATTGGCTTGAGTCTTGCCACTTAGACTGGTTGACCAGTCATCCGCAGAGGTCTGCCTATCTCCACCTCTCATATTGGGATTACAGGCTCACACCACCATGACTGCTGTTTCCACATGGGTTCTGGAAATTGATCTGTTGTCCTTATGCTTGGGCAGGAAGCATCTCACTACTGACTGAGCCAACTCTCCTGAGACTTTTGAAGAGAAACATTTATTAGTCAGAAACTGGGAGGATCTGAGTATCCACTTGGATAAAAGTGGTAAAACTGCTTTAAAAATATTAGAACCATTGATCTTACTGAACATAGAATTCATTAATGAAAAAGTCTCACACAGTCTAAGGCAGCAGTGTGGTTTCTTTGCTTTGTGTAGCTACAGGCTTAATTTCCCTCTTCTTCCTTTCACTAAACACACACACACACACACACACACACACAGTGCACATGCAAAGAAAAAAAAGGGCTGAGCATCTCTTTGCAAAGCATCCTTCAGTCTCAGCCTCATGCACCTAGATGAGGTTACATCACCAACTCCTTATGGTTGACAAATAAAGGAAGTCATTTGTTTTTTCATAAGTGGGTTTCCTTCTTCCTGCATATTCTTCTTTATTTTTTAACCACAAAAGGAAGCAAAGAACCCCGGATTCCTGAGTAGCAAGATGGAAATGGACTGGTCCCCAAGTCACATTTGGATGAGAGCCACTCAGAATTGCCACCAACTCACTCTGGATTATGCCATAAATGAGCAGTGAACACGGCTTGTATCGATCCAAGGAGACTTGGAGTTTTATTTACTGTAGCAGGCTCCTGATAAATGCAAAAGACCTGTTATGTACTAAAACAGAGAAACGTCGTAAATGTTAAACAAGATTTATTAAAATACTTGAAGAGAACTAAGCAAAGACTACAACCCAAACCCCTCGGTGTGTTGCTGAAATTGACAAGTCAGGGTTCAAACTCTTACC
>PVHP010021343.1:0-29902 GCA_004024765.1 Zapus hudsonius
ATTATGGCATAGTATTGTCACACATTTATAGTGCATTGTTAGTGGTAGGACATCATTTATAAGAGAAGCTCTCTGCTGAATTCTAGTTTCATCAGTATCAAGTCCTACTTAGCCTATCTCTGTAGATGCACAAAGCAGAAGATGGGAATTTCTCTAAACTCTATTATTTAGAAAGTTGGGACCGGTTGACTTTTTTGAGGTCTCCCTTACCAAAAAGTTTGTCTTTGTCTGCATTCTTCTGGAAATGATCGTGCATGTTCTCTTTTATCTTATAAAACATATTTTCATTTGTTTGATTACTGGGTTCTTTTCCCAGTTTCCTTCCCATCCCATTGACGAGCCATGAGAGGAAAATTGCATAAGACAAGTCCAGTTCCCAGGGCAGCTGAGTAAAAGGCAGTTCACAGCCCCCGGGACATCTTCTCTCCAGAGCTCCAACCTCACATTCCTTTCTGGTCATGCTTTCCCCTGTTAATGCTGGCCTCAGATGAAACCCGGCTTAGAAGCCAGAGGTTTGTTAAGCACTTTTCCAGTGACCAGCTTTGACTCAGAATTTTGATAGCACATAAATTTTTCAACCTATGTGCAAGCGTTATCTAAGTTAGGTGTTTGCTAAGAAGTAAGGACACTATGTTACTTAACAGTTTTCATAACCTTATAAAATGTCTAGCAGAGATCTCCCGGTGAGTTACAATGCCTTGTGCAAAAAAAAAAAAAATGTGTATTTCTACATAAGGAAATTTCTTTTCAAGGAGTGTTGAAAAGATTATACCAAATATGAAAAATACACAGATAGTGTCCTGGAGATGTTTTTTTTCCCCCACAAGAAAAGACAAATTGCTCTCTGTGTATGTAAGTTACTGTGTTTTCTTTGGTTTAGTTTGTAAAGGCTCATTGTGGAACTGACGACTATCTCTTGGGATGTTTAACCTCTGCTGGACCTCATCCAAAAATACCATTATATCATCTTCCAATGGCTGTCCATAGGAGCTGAAATAAGCAGCAAATTTCCAGTTCTTGTCTTGCTCAGTTATTTATTTACTACATATTTTGTCTTCCTGGGGAAGTGCTATTATTATAAGTGCTATATGAGTAAACGAAATATGAGTTTTGCTCATGACCAGTGAATCAGAGAACAGGATAGAAAAACAATATCAGAGAGAGGAAGTGACATGGTGAGCATTTCAAAAGGGGATTAGATAGCACCCAGGGAATGCTATCTTAAGGAGAAAGCCATCAGATGAAGGCTAGGGCTGGGGCAGGAGCTTGCCTCTTACAGATGTTAGAAGAACATGGTCCCCAGTGGCTTCCAGGTGCATCCAAACTTCTGTTTGCAGGAACGTAAGGAACTGGGTAGCGAAGGAGGAAATGGTTTAGGATGAGGCAAGATAAAAAGCTTGTGATTTCCTTCTAAGGTATGAAAAACCCATAGGCCTGGTAGCTCTGGAGGAAAATGGAGGCAGAATTAAAGAGAGGAAGCCAGGGAAGAGACCACTGTTGTTATGGCTTGGATTGGAAATGCCTCTCAAAGGCTCACGTGTTGAAAGCTTGGTCCCTTGGAGCTGGAGACTTGAGTAGGTGGCGAGCTCTAGCCTCATCAATGGACTAATCTATTCATGAGGTCACAACTTGATTGGCTGTTGGGAAATAATGGGAACCTGGGCAGTATAACCTAATTCAAGAGAGTGGATCCTTGGGGGGTATGTCCTTGGGGATGATATGATGTCCTTAGTCCCCTTTGACTTTCCTTTCTGCTTCTAGGCTGCCACAGGGTGGCACACACCCTTCCACCATGCTATTCTTGTCTTGGAGATAAGTGACCATGGATCTCTGAAACCAGGAGGCAAAATAGACCTTTAATTCCTGTAAGTTTATGATGTCAGGTATTTTTGTTAGAGCAACTGGAGGGAAACTAACACATGTGTGTATTCCGGGAAAATGAGGCTGGTACTTGGGTCTCTGTGGTCGAGATGGAAAGAAAAATCAGGCTCATGTTGGAGACATTTATTAGAGACGTCAACAGCAATTTCTCTCAGGTGGGGTGTGGGGCTCAGGGAATTATCTAAGCCCTGAACGATTCCTGAGTTTTCAAATTTCCTTTCCTTTTAATATCTGTGTTGACTGTGTGGTCTTGGAAAGCACCCCACTCAAAAATAAACAAGCCTCCAGCCTTGCAGGAAATCACCATGGGGAAGCTATCAACACGAGGGGCCAAGGAGTCAGTATTTTATATTACCCGCCAGACTAGAGAGGTTGGGATTTATTTCTAACATAAATATTGTTATTATAGGCAATTAATGAGACTCATCTTAAAAGTGATATTTTTTGGAAAGCATCTAGCATTTCATGTTGACAGACTAAACTTAGTCTGTGTCTCAGCTTTCTCTGATTAAGGAGAGAAGTGAGATTAACATTTGTTTGGGGATTTTAGTACTACTATGGTTACAGAGTGATGGTCAAACAAGTTCTATCCGGCACATGATTAGTTATTCCATCTCTCGATTTTTAAAAAAGCCACACATTTAGAAACCAGACAGAGGCTGGAGTGTAGTGGGGGTGGAGAGAGCCAGCTCTGTGAACTGCTTAACCTTTTAACATAGTTCAACAAAGTTTAGATTTCTGGCAAAAAGCCTAGACTTTGTAAAGCTACTCATGGTTGCAAAACTCGACATGACCCTGGTTCTTAAATTTTTCTGACTTAAAGGTTGTAACAATATGAAGAGAGCTAGTGAAAGAAAACAGACACACCTCGGCTTTAGCTGAGCTCATGGAGCAGGAGAACTCATCTGGAAAAGGATGCCGGGAATGGTGACAACTGCCCAATTGGCTAAGAAGAATAAGCTATGCCTAAACGGAAAGCAAGTTTAACACGAGAAGTGAAGAAAGGTCTCAAGGACACAGCAAGCTAAATCTATCGTAGGTTAGGAAGAATTTCTCGTGTCTGTCACAGAATCACAGCCACTGTCTTCATAGGGAGCCACAGAGGAGATTAAGCAAGGTGCGCACCTCTCAGACATTTACTCTGCACAGGATTACGTCATGCAGACAAGTTGAAGCGACAGCATAGTCTAGCCAGGGAAAATAGGGTGTCAGTAAGAGGCCAAAAGGAATCATCCTTCAGGCCTGCTTGTCCTAGGTTTGTGTCAACACATAGGTTGGCTTGAATTTCTCAGGCTCTCTGAAATGTGTCAGAAAGTATCCATCATTATAAATCATCAAGTGTAACGTGATCATTATGCAACTAGTTATGGATGATTGCAGGACATTGCCATCCACAGATGTCCTTCAGAGAGGAGCCTGGCAAGGGGATTGTTTCCAACACCAGGGCAGTGTTGGCAAGCTGTTGGGTGTTACTCAGTGGTCTCTACTACAGCAATGCCTTTCTGTCTTTAATGGTTTTATATGTGCTGTGAAAATAAGAAAAGGGGACCAAGGTGCAAGGCTTTATCCAAATATATTTGATCATAAAATTCCGCTCTGTCCTTATTCTTCTTTTTGGTAAGAAAACATAGATTGTTAAACACTGGTATAATGCAACGTGAATCCTGTATATCTAGCTACCGAAAGACCCTTTTTTATATGTGGGTGCAAGAACAATGTCAGAGAAATCAGATAAATAGAACAACGGGGATCTAGGTGAGCAATAAATGAGTAAATAGCTAAGAATCTTTTTGCTTGCAGAAAAAATGCAACCATTTTACATTTTTTAAAAGAAATTATTTATTTATTTGCATGCAGAGAGCGATAGAGAGAAGGAGGGGGTGGGTGCACCAGGGCCTCCAGCCACTGCAAACTCCAGATACATGCACCACTTTATGCATCTGGCTTTACCTGGGTACTGGGGAATCAAAGCTGTGTCTTTAGGCTTTGCAGGCAAGTGCCTCAACCACCGAGTCATTTCTACAGCCCCATTTTGACTTCTTAAAAGGCAAAATGTCTTAAAAGAAGGTTGAAGATGGGTGGTTTCTGGTTTTATCTTAGCAGCTTAACAATGCTGGATCTGTTAGCTGTTCCTTCCTGACTGTGACATCACTGCCGTGAGTCATACCCTCACTTCTGCATCTGAGGCAGTAAGAAAAAAGTAAGAGAAATGGGGCAGAATTAGCAAAGTATGTTCAGTAATCAGGGAATAAAGACTTCCAGGACCATATGACAGGTATGTGAGGGGCGGTGTCATACTGTGTAAGAATGGCCAAGAGATTGGAAAATGGGCATTTTATATTGCTTTGGGGGACATTTTCTTAGTAACTTCACAGAATTGAGGAAGAAAAGGAGATCATTAGGGGTCATCTATGTGTGTTTCAAGTGGTTGAAGTATGAAAGCAAAACCTGTGATATTAGATACATTCCTTTGGGCAAGCCTTTTGAAGCAGCTGGGACCTCTTGCAAAAAGTGATAAAAAAAAAAAAACACACCTTTTTTTCCTGTCTTTACTTTCTTTTAAAAAAGAAAAGACTGCGTGTGTGTGTGTATGTGTGCATGCTTTGTGCACTCATATATCCATGTATGTGTGTTTACATGTGTATGTCTGTACATTGTCAGGGGGGAAAGCTTTTGGGGCCTTTGGATGCACACCCTGGCTTAATCTCAGGACAGCACCTGACAGCTGGCCACGAGGGGCTTAGCTTAATGAGTTTCAGGGGGTGATCTCGATTGGCTGTTATGCACAGGTTCTTACCATTAGCCCTCTGATTGGCCAGGAAGCTCTATATATACTGCCTCATTCCCCGCAATAAAAAAGGCACACATTCATCAACCCACAAGCGGTGTGTGTGTGTATCTGTATGATCACTGCCCCCGCGGGCGACGGGCAGTGATAGTATGTGAGTCTCTGTTTCTCTGTGTCTATGTGTATGTGTTTGCATGTGTGTGTGTCTATGTATGTCTTTGTGTGTGTGTGCATGTGTCTCTATGTGTATGTGTGTCTGTGTGTGTCTATGTGTCTGTGTGTGTCTATGTGTCTCTTTGTATGTGTGCATGTATCTCTATGTATCTATGTGTCTGTGTGTGTGTCTATGTGTCTCTGTGTGTCTATGTGAGTGTGTATGTGTGTGTGTGTGTGCATGTGTGCGTGCATGTACACATACCTCAAAAACTAGCTTGGAACACTCAGGCTGACAGCAGTGCCCACTCAGATCTAGGCCCGCCCACGCCGGAGGACACAAGGCTCTGAGGCTCCTCTGCTTCCTGGCAGATGTTGCCTTTGTTGCTTGCACTAGGTTGGGTCTTTCAGGATCGGATCCCTCCCATGATTAGAGCATGGACACATGTGGAGACCACTGTAATTATCGCCATGGCTTTTCACCCCTGGGCTCTTAGTGGGGATAGATGTACACTAACAAGCAAACTGTCCAGTTTGCTAATGAAATTTCCTTTGGCTGTAAAGCTCAGGCATTCTGCTAAACAGTATTCTCTGTGGAGTGAAATTTATGAAGAGGAAACCCCATGTAAGGAGCCATCAACTGTTAGTCGTCAAACTACCAAAAAAGTACATTTAGGGCTTGAGAGATGGCTTAGTGGTTAAGGCACTTGACTGTCAAGCAGAAGGACCTTAGTTCAATTCCCCAGTACCCATGTAAAGCCAGATGCACAAGGTGGCACATGTGTCTGGAGTTCGTTGGCAGTGGCTGGAGGCCTTGGCAGCCCATTCTCTCTCTGTGTCTCTTTTTTCTCTCTCACGCTCATGCTCTTAAATAATAAACAAATAAATAAAATATTTGTTAAAAAGTGCATTTGCTTAAATATGATTGCTTCTAAAAATATAGCAAGTTTTCTTGGTCTGTGGCTCATGGTCTAAGAAAGTGACATGGTGTCATTGTCAGCCACATGCCACTGGGATGAATCTTCAAATTGGGCACAATTTGGGGGAGGAAAGTATTTCTAGCTATAGATACAGGGTAAGTTCCAGAATGCAAAAGACGCTGCTCCCCTTACACAGGTCCGAGGAGAAAGAAAAACCCATCACCTACACCACACACACAGAACAGCAAACAGGCAGGAGGGCCAAGGAGAGAATCTCTTCTCCTTTATATAGCCTTAGGTTAGGGTCTTGCAACCCTTCCCCAGACTTAATGGCTTCCTGAGTCTCTGGAATTTCCTTCCACACATAAAAGGATATTTACTTCTAGCTCCTTTGAGTTTCCTTACATCTTGCCCCCTACTGAGAGGCTGCCTTCCTGTAAACATCCTCAGAGACCCACCCAAGATAATAAAAAAGCTCAAGTTGACAACAAAACCTAACCATCACACATGGATTGTTACAAACTTCAGCAAAGAAACTCAAAGTGTGTTCCTTTTTGTATTTTATTATAAAATAGTATAAGACTCATGGACAGCTTTATATGAAACAGACACACAACTCTAAATCCAATAATCCTAGATATTCTCTTGAAATATTCTCTAGGTTTTTGAATTTTTTTATTTATTTCAGAAGGATACAACAAGAGAGAGAGAATGAGAGAGAGAGAGAGAGAGAGAGAGAGAGAGAGAGAGAGAGAGAGAGAGAATGGATGTGCCAGGGCCTCCTGCCACTGCAAACAAACATCAGTAGAATGTGCCAGCCACCTTGTGCATCTGGTTTTAGGTGGGTACTTGGGGACTTGAACCTGGGCTGTCAGGCTTTGCAAGCAAGCACCTTTAACCACTTAGCCATCTTTTCCAGCCCCTCTTCTAGGCTTTAAATATGAGTTTTGTTTGAATGTGTGGTCTGGCTCTCCTCACTTGTCAAGTAAGTATTGTTTTCATGATGCTGCGAATTCTCTCACCACTGTAGGAAGAACTATTTTCTTTCCCGATGTGCCATACTGTTGAGAACATTTCCTTATAGAGTAGCCATGCTTTTGTCTACACATTCAGAATTACTCAGTTAACATATCTTGTCCTGAACTCATTGATTGCTACATATTTATATGTGTGAATCAGAAGCCACGGGGATGCTGAACTCACAATGGTAGGCCCTAGCTTCAGGGGTTCATGTGGGTAAATACATAAGTATGTCCACATGGAGTTGACATAGCTAGCTATTTGCAGAAGGCAAGGATGAAAGGACAGACCAAGGGCATGCTCATGAAGGTGAGATCACTGGGGACGCAGAGAGAGGGTTGTCCATGTGCAAGGCAAGGGAGACCCCAGGAGAAACAAAACCTATAGACTCCTTCAACTTAGATTTGTAGTCTTTAGAAGAGTGAAAAATAATTTCTGTCATTTAAGAATAAGCAAAGAGCAGGTGCCACATGGTTTGAGAAGCGAGGCATTGGAGAAGGCAGAGGCTGAAATACAACCACCATTCCACTCAGCCTGTGTGTGACCCAGATGTGGAGGGATGGGGAGAAGTGAGCTGGACAGTATTCCAGTCCATGAAGAAGGGGTGGAAAGTCACAGGGGATGATTAAGGAGCAGTTAAATCGATGTCTGCTTTGCATAGTGGAGTTAATTTTAACCTCAATCTCCTTCACCTCCAGAAGAAAATCGTCTCCAGCCCCTGTGGACTGAAGGCACCTTCCTTCTCCAGTTCTCACCCTCATTTGAACATACCACGTCCGATTGACAGTGAGTAGACTCCAGGATGCCTTTGCCTAGAGTACATTACTTTTTCCTCAGACTCAGACCTTTTGCCTGTCATCTCTTGACAAACCCCAGAAGAAGGCTTCATGTGGAAGGGAACAATGAAAGCCATTCCTACCTTTGTCTACTTTGATGTGTCCTTGGGTGGAACCTAGAGTTGCTTAATCTGGAAATAGCTCTGTGAGAACAATATTGGACCGTATGCGCATGGAGAAATTTCATCATCACAGAGAGTCACAGTGGACGTGGCTTCCTCACAGATTACGTGCTCACCAGCCTGTGCTGCCTGGGAAGCAGGAGGCCATCAATGTAAAAAGGACTTTCTTGAACAGTCTGTCACATCCTCTGCTCCCAGGTCCTCTGGCCTGGGGTTGGGCTTTCCCCTCATACAGTCCCAAGAGAACTGAGAGGCTCATGGCAGCACGTCTGTCTGTCCCCTGGGTCAACGAAGCCTCCTGCAAGAAGAAGCAACCAGAACTCAGGGAAATGGTTCTTCTTTAAGAAAACACATTCGGTCATTTTGTTCTGAGCAAATGCTCGCTTTCAAGTTCCGAGTTTTGAAATCCCTCTGGTAAGCTGGTTTTATTACATAGACAGTTACAAGAAAAAAATGTCTGAAACAAACCTGTAAACCTGGTTGAATATTTCTGCTTGTACCTATTATGCTCTGCCTTTTTGTTTCATTGGTTAATATATTACCATGACAGGGCCATCTTTTCTTATCACACGGATAGTTCTGGATTAAAGGTAGCCACAAGAAAAATAATGGTATCTGTAAAAAAAAAGGGGGGGGGCAATGCTAGGCATATCTTGCATGGACCTTAAATTGGTGAACCAAGAACCAAATAAGACATTTATATTCATTTTGTTTGAGGTGTCCAACATAATAATTTTTTGAGTGAATTTTTAAGAAATTTCACTTCTCTAGAAAAATCAGAAGGTTGAGCAATACTTTGGACAGCAATACTTTGGACATACTTTTGTGGATTACTGTGGTGGTTTAAATCCATAGTATCCCTATAAACTTGTGTGTTTGTGATTAAGCGTCACACTCAATCCCCAACTGGTGGTAGAGCCCTGCTTGTTAGAGGTGTGTAATTTGGGGCAGGGGTTGGGGTGTTATAGCCTAAGCTCCCATTGTCAGGGCTAGCTCGCTCTTGCTGCTACTTCCCAGCTGCTGTGGCAAGATGTGATGCCCTGCCTCTGCTCTGCCATGCTTCCCTGCCATGATGAAACTATTCCTTCAGACTGTAAGCTGAAATGACCCCTTGTGCTGCTTCCATAGGTTGTTTTTGGTTGAGGGTTTTGTCCCAGCAACAAGAAGGTAATTATGCCAATTACCACAAAGAAACCACTTGGCCTGGGTTGAAGGAATTGGCTGATGGAGTACGTGTCCTTATCTCGCTAATTCCCTGTTCTGTAGCCAGCTCAAGGTATGGTATATTCTGTAAGGTGTTCAATATGCCTTTGCATTCGTGATTCTTCTAAAGGAAAGACAAGAAGTATTTGGCACAGAAGACACAAGTTTTGAATACAGAACTGGATGAACATACATGATTAATTTGACACCATGGGCCTTTGAATTTGCCCTGTGTAGTGCATGAACAGATAACACTGTATCCTACTGATTCTATGGGCCTCATCTCCCCTCATATTTTAGCTTCTGTGAAATCAATAGGACAGTAGGCAAGGTGAAGTAATCACTGTTTGTAAACTTCATCATCATGATGCATGCTGTTTTTATGTGTAATGTTGGAAAGGTGCATGTTGAGATGCTGAGTGTAAATGCTATTTAAAATGTGTTCAACAAAACTGCATTATTTCTTAGCACTGACATGAAAAGTAACTGTAATATGCAGACACACAGGGGAGCAAAGCTACTACCCTGAGTTTGATATTAATGAAGCCAATGTTCCTTGTTGGAAATCTCTACGGTTCTTTCTTTCCTTGGAAGAAAAAATGACCAAGTGCTTCAGGGAACCTAAGAAGGAAAAAAAAATCTTTCAGGTCTGTGAGACTTTGTTACATACTGTTACTGAGATAAGTGCAAAAGAATTCTTACTACAGGCCAAGAAGCGCAACTGAAAACAAGAGAAATTGCCAATTTTTTGGGAATAGATAAAATTTCTGGACCAAGGAAGCTACATGGCCCACCCAGGCTTTAAGCATGACTGTCATTAAGGTGTGCTATCTTATGTGGTCTGGAAGGATAAATAAATCCTGTACTGTTACTGCGAAAGAGAACTCTAGAAGTTTATTCAGGAACTGGTGCAAAGTCAAGAAACTACTTTGTGCATCTGGGTTTATGTGGGTACTGGGGAATTGAACCTGGGTTATTAGGCTTTGCATGTAAGTGCCTTAATCACTGAGCCATCTCTCCAGCCCTCATTACAGAATTCTTGCTACAAAGGGGCCATTCTGACTCAGCAAGGATGGGGTCAAGGTTATGGTCCAGTCAGGAAGAGGATACAGAGAAGCCTGTTTAAAATTTGGTCAAGGAGAGTCTTTTTTAAAAATCTATTTATTTATTTGTAAGTAGCGAGAGGGAGAAAGAGGTAGGGGAGGGAGAGAAAAGGGAAAGAAAGGTAAACAAAGAGGGGGGAATGAGCCTATTGATGCCACAAAGGAACTCCAGATGCATGTGTCACTTTGTGCATCTGGCTTTACACGGGTACTGGGGAATTGACCCCAGGGCTTCAAGCTTTCCAAGCAAGAGCCTTTAACCCTGGAGCCATCTCTCCAGTCCCTAAGGAGTGTCTCTGTTATACAATAAATAAATAAACATATAAAGGTGCACATCACCCTCAGTGATGTCTTAGAGACAATAAAATATGATAAAGCAAAGACAGAAAAAGTGAAGTACTTAATGTCTGTGCTACAATCTATCTGCCTCTTTAAAAAGTACTGAGTGAAGAAAAAAATGTAGAAGAACACACAGCTGGGGTGCCTGAAAGAAAGAATACAGTCAAGCCAACAGGAAACAGAACCTGTAGCTTGGGTCTAATTTTGTTAGATAACACAACCACTTTGCTGTTTCTAAAACACTAAAGCAACACCAGCTGAAACCAAAGTACCCTAGAACTGTGCCCCCAAATAGTTCCTAATTATACAAAGACATTCCGTGAGATCCCCAACAGTTCCAGAAAGCAGCCATACTTGAAGGCAAGGTGAACTTGGCCTCCTATCTTCCAGGCACCCAGACCTGCTATTCTGGACAATGACACATCCAACCCTTGTCATGTGTTATTACTTATAGTATGTATCATGGGACAAATGTTTGTTATTAGCTGAAGTTTCATGGATGAGGTTTATCATCCATTTTCTGGTCCATTCCAGTGTAACAACAATTTTTTATTTTGCCTACAGGCTAGAAAGCTAAGTTTATGCCAAAGACATTTCTATTTTAGCTGTCATGACCCAAAATGAACATTTTGTTTTAAAAGGAAACTGGAAAAAATACATGGGAGAAGGAAAGTTTAATTTCTTTTTGACATTCTGAAAATAATTTAAAGTAATTCCAGTTAACAAAGAGCTGTTTGGTTCAGTCATCTTTCCAGAAAGTGCGATACTGACATCAACGTGATTTGAAACAAATCCTCTTTCCTTAGCAAGGCTTTTATGCTTCAAGTCCATATTTAAGTGGTTTGCCTAGCTTTATCTCTGTGCTCAAAGGCACTGCGAAATGTCCTTGAAAGTTTAGCCTTAATTTGGTTTCTGCGTCCCAGAGTTATAAACTGTGCTATCAATAAATGATTGCTAGTGTGGGAATGGTCTTATCATATACATCCCTTTTGGTAAAAACTTCAGTTTCTAGGCTTAATTAGCACATGTTTGTGTTGCTGAAACAAAATGGAAATAACCTTACATAAAACTTAACCATCCTTTTATCAGAAGGAAAACAAGGGCTGGAGGTAAAAGATTGCTTTGTGTAGCAGATTTCTGCCTCTACTTTGAAACTGTTAAATTATTTTGCCTTTGGGCTGATATTATTTGTGCCTCTTACAACTTTTAACAGTGAGATCTTGCTGACAGAGTTTTGAAAGTATCATTGTAACATATTTGAAAGTCGGATTTTTGCACTTGAATAGAATAAGAGCTAGAAATGATAGAAGCTTAGGTGGGTCTCAATAACATAGTTTCAATATTTTAAATTCAGGGTGTTTCCACTGTTTAAAATACAAGACAAACTTCATGGGAAAATATTCATTTATATAATATCTGACACAGGGGAAACAACTGAACATGGATGAAGCAAATTCTGCTAGTTATTTTTCTGAGAACTTGTGGCTAACTATCTGATATAACGTCAAGAAGCCATAAGGTTTGGTGTCATGGTTTGAGAGATTTCCATCCATAGTCCTTGGCTCTGTGGATTCTGGGCTGTGATGAGGCAGGACATTATGGCAGTGGGAGCATGCAGAGGAGAAAGCTGTTCACTTCATGACTGACCGGAAGCAGAGTAAGTGAGAAAGGAACTGAGGACTAGGCACAACCCCTTGTCTATGCTAGGCAAGTATCCCCAGCCCTTTATATTTTGAAATAGAGTCTTGCTAATGTGCCTAGATTGGACTTGAACTGAGATTCTTCTTCCTCAGCTTTCAGAACAACTGGGATGACAGGCATGTAGGGCAAAGCCTGGCTTAGAATATTCCTTATTCATTCATGTATACAGAGGAAGCAAATTACATAAAACTTCGGATGATAGAAGTAAGCTACTCATACAGGAATAAAAGCACTTGATCATAACTCTAAAAAATATCTTAAGAGCCTTTTAGTGAATTAAAATTAAATTGATTTTGAAGGACTTTGGAAGAGTTGGGTGTAATTCACATGGATAGTGGGACAAGTTGAGTTAATCTGTACTGACAAACACTTGTGTTGATCAAACCTGATGCAGGCTCCCGAGTCTTTCTTCTGTCTCTGCCCTATCCTTGAATTCTGTCATTAAGCCACTTGGTTGAGTTTTATCAAGAAACCAAACTTGGTTGGGTTTGTGTAATGAAAATCTTCCACCCTGGGTATTGGAACAACCTGGCCTGCCTTCAGCAAGAATCCTGTTAAATTTAGAACAGCATTGTTGTTTCCTCTTCATACTTCTCTGCAAACAAACTCCAGAAGCATGCATCACTTTGTAATCTGACTTTCTGTGGGAACTGGGAAAAACCCAGACTGATAGGCTTTGCAAGCAAGCACCTTTAACCACTAAGCCACTTCCCAGCCCTCTGATGGATCTTCAGAGCACAAGCGAATCCAAGGAACACTGGAAAATACAAATAAGAACATGCAATGGGGGATTTGAATTTTAAGGAATAACTCTTTTCTCTTAAAGCTGTGGTCCTGGGGGTGGCACACAGGCACCCCTGAGTGTGTGAGAAGCCAGCCTTCATCCCCCATTACCTTCACACTCCTCCAGGCTCATAGAAGCCCTGACCTCACAGTTGTGGTTGTCACTGTGACTTTGTTTACAACGGAGATCACATTGGATTGGCTCACATGCTTTCCCTAACCATCTTTCATCCAGAACCCATCCTATGCCTTTCCAGAAACAAAAGAGTCAAAAGCAAACCACTTTCACTTAGTAAAAAACCAGACAGTCGTAACACATAATATACACACTTGGTTAAATTGAAATAAGGGGAATTGGAAATGCCAGTGGAGAGGTTTTTTATTTAGTGGGGTTGATAGGGGACTTTTGCAAAGCAGCATAGGGTAGTAAGGTGGTCATGAATGGAAAAGGTAAAGACAAATATTAGAAAGAGGTACATGAATTGATCCGATGATGAATGGAGGAACGTTTTCCAGGCAGGGGGAAGACTAGAACCTCCACATTAACTTGGTGGCATGTCCAGATAATCTAAGGAATGGTGCAGGGCCAGTGTGGCCACCGCAGAGCGAGCTAGGAGAAAAGGGAGGAAGGAGGATGTCAGAGAGGTGAGGGACAGGGAGCAGTCACAGGGAGCTACTGAGGACATTGGTTATTCTTGAGTAAAGGTGGAGCCATTGGAGGATTTGGAGCTTATTGTTATTATTTTGCCACAGCATCTCACATTGAACCCAAAGCTCACCAAGTCTGCTAGACTAGCTGGTCTCGGATCTAGGGATCCTCCTGTCTCTGCCTCTCAGCAGTAGGATTATAGATGCCACCAGTAATTCTAGTGGGCAATGGGCATCCAAACTCACACCTCAAGCTTGTGTGATAAGCACCTTAAGTGAGCCATATCCACAGCCCCGTAGTAACATGATTTGAACCTAATTTTTACCAGAACCATTTATATCGATGTCCTGAGAATTGATTATAGGGAGGTAAGGTAAAAGCTGAGGTACTGGGTGTTACCATATTCCACCTGAAAGATATGGTAGGCTAGGCCAGAGCCAAAAGAGATGGTAGAAAGAGGTCAGTCTCTGGGTATATTTTTGGAGATAGAACAATGATAGATTGGGGAAAGAAAGAGAAACATCAAGTCTTTTAGGTTCAATAACGGGAAACAGAGTTGGGGTTTGTTGACATAGGGGTGCAGTGAATATGAAGGGGGCTGGAATTTGAATTCAGTTGTGCACACATTGACTTGGGGTATCTATTAGATAAGCAGGGGAAACATGATTATCACATAAATGTGTTCTCACTTTAACGGAAGCATCAATCTATAACGAGGGGACAGGATGATACCATCAAATGCAGTCGACTACTCAAGCACGTGAAAAGCTACAAATATTAATTTATTTTTAAGTTGTTCAGGTGTGGGTGGGTTGGGTATGTGTTGGTTGGATGGCAAATGTTATAATTTTTACAAGGTTAGTGAACATGTGCAGATAAGGGTAGAGCTATACTGTCTCAAATACATAGGGCATACATACATCTCAATGTTGCTTAGAATTACCCAGTAGATTAATAAACCTAAAACCAGTATCATGAACTCAAAGACCTCTCAACGGACCCATAAATCACTTTTGGACCTGAAAATATTTTCAGTAATTCAGAGAGGGCCAAGGAGTGAGTCTAGCTTATAGCTCTTATGATCTGAACTCTTTTTTTTTTTTTTCTGTTATCTTTATTTGTTTTCCGGAAAAACTTGTCCCTATAGGAGGTAATTTAGCTATTGAAAGAATTGATCTCAATAAATTTTAGTAATACTGTAATACATTTTTACTTTTTAAAAATGAAGCTTCCTTCTCAGGCTAAATATTCACATAGGTCTTTGCACAGATAACACATTTCTACAGAAATAATTGAAACATTGAAAGAACCACCAATTTGGTGGAGAGGTTTTTCAAACTGCCCGGTTAGTTTATTTACTTATGTGTTTTTCTAGATAAATGCTTAGAATTCTTTGCAAATAAATATCAGCATGATATTTTATGCAAATATTACTTTCTCCTGGGATAAAATGAGATTTTAGATATATTCTTGCACTGGATCCCAATACTGCCTGCCAGTAATGTTATGAGTTTATAGAAATATTTCTATTAAATGGAAATTGGCACCTTAAACATGTCATTTTTGTGAGTTTAATTTAAAAATGTGGGCCACATTCAAACTGGAATATACTGCCTTAAATAATTCAAACAGACAGAAGAAGACAAAAATACTTGTGGGCAATAGTAGTTTATCAGGCCATCGTAAGAAATCTATCTCACTAAGAAGACAGTAACTTTTAAGGCATGGTCAGTCAAGGGCTTGGTTCTGTCATATACGTCTGAGAGTGACTGCATATCTATGAAACACATTTATTACATATATCATTGTTTTTCTTAAATGAAAACACAAAATTGACTGTTGGATTAGACTATTTTACACCAAATCCCATTCTTACCAACCAGGGAAGGAGGTTAAAAGTTTGCATCAAAACTTCCTTACTTCTTTTTTCTTTTGGAACTACCTTGTTTTTATATCTTTTTTCTGGTTTTTTTTTGTGTGTATGTGTATGGAGTATGCATGTGTGTAAAGTGTGTTTGCATGTGTGCAGACGCATGTGGATAGGTGCACATGATTCTGTGTGTGTGTGTGTGTGTGTGCGTGCTCACACGTGCATCTAGAGGTCAGAGGTGGATTTCTATTATTTGAACCCAAAGCTCATCCATTGGGCTAGTCTAGCTAGTCAGCCTTCCTGGAGGATCCCATCTTCGCTGAATTGGCACTGGTATTACAAGCAGGTTGGCACCCACACTGGCATTTTCATGGGTTCTGGAGATCAGAACTCACGCCCTCAGGCTTGTGCAGCACGTACTTTACTGACTGAGCCATCTTCCCAAGCCCCTACCTTTTGCTTTTATCTTACTTATTGCTATAGCTTAAATAGATATTGGACGTAGCTTGGATATCTCCTCCAAAAGACTCGTGTTTTGAAGGTTTGTTACATACGCCTGGTGGCACTAAGTTCATTCACTGATTAGCCCATTGATGTGTGCAGAGCTGATTGTGGGGACTAGTAGGTGGAAGTGGGTCACTGGGGGGCTTGACTTTGAAGAGCATATCTAATTCTCAGACCCTTCTTTTCTCTTCTGCTTTCTGGTCACCATGAAGTGACAAGCCTCCATTTGCCATTTCTTCCCCACCATGACTTTCTTTCTGCCTTGCCTCAGATTCCTGGGAATGAAGCTGAGAATCCTTGGACCAAGTGGAGCTGTGATGGTCAGACCTCTGCTGGGGCCACACCTCCCCTTGAGTGGGAGGTGTCTAGTTAGAGCTATAACCTAGGTGCTAAAACTGATTGGTCAAATATGAACCAATCAGCTGTCTCTCTGACTTACCTGGGGAGAACTTAAATTAACTTCCCTAGAGGAATCTGGCCTCTTCCCCCACATGGCAATGGAGTAGAGAGACTTCTGATCCAGGCCTTAGGAAGGTAAGGCAGGCTCCAGACTTTTTCCCTCATGAACCTCTCCTTCTCATGATGGGAGCTCTCTATTATCTTTTCTTCTGCTGCTTATTTAGCTGAACAACTTAACTTCTGTTAGACTCTCCACGTGTTCTCCCCACACTGGTGGCTGGAGAATTCTGTAACTTCCCACGTGGTGACTGGGAAGCTTTCCCATTCAATCCCCCTTTTCCTAAATTAATAAATTAGAATAAATGTATAATAAAATCTATTTCTGTCCCTGTGTATAATTCTTTTGCAGTAGAGTACACAAACTTGGGGGGGGGGGATGGGATTCAATGGTAAAAACCAAATATAACTGAGCCAACATTTTCCCGTATCAGGGCTGTGTCATTATCAGTTTCTATTTTAAGGACCAATGGCTCTTGTAGTAAGCAAAACCCAACAATCTCTGCAATTGTTTTGTTCCCTGAGCAAAAGTGGGGGTGGAGAGAGGACCATGGGGTGGGACAAAGACACACTGCTGAACTACCATAAAATTTTGAGCCATGGGACAGTTATATAAGGCAGTAGAGACGTGGAGGAGGGATTCCATGATGGTGGCTGACGTTCATTTTCCATGCTAGCTCTGGCCCATGGGACTGCACCTTGGATGAGAGGGACAGAGCCATGCTGGAAAGACCAAGCGGCTTATGCTCAGAGAGGAATGTCCCTAGAGTGACCGTCTTCATTTTACCATCACATTTACAGCCTTGTTAGGACACAAGATGCTCTCTGAGAGCAGAGCGTGCCTGCCAGTGGAGACGTTCCCTCACAAATTCCCAGAAAGCGAGATGCTGGTTGTGAAGCTGCACTCAGGGAACAGGGAATGTCTCCCAGCTCGACCAAGCTTCCCTTCGAGGCTCAGAGGGCATATTTTGTTTTTCATGATTTCTTTTTATGTATGGAATCTTGCGTGAGTCCTCAACAGACTAAATGCCTTAGTGTAGATTTGGAAAATTCTCAACTTTGAAATCATTTATTTGGATCATGATAGTGAAGTATGTTGATGGTCACTCTTACTTTCCCAAAGGGATATTCAGCTTTTTCTCCTCTCACCCTAATCCTGGCTGGTGGGGGAGTAGATGAAGCCCGCTGCCTGCTCTTGGGAGATGCATCCTCCAAAGGAACACACGATCTAAGATGGGCTCCCAGGATAAGATCACTGCTCTGATTGTTGTAATAACCAATAGTTAGAGTTCATTTGCAAAGGAAGCTGTAAGTACATGTCAAATTCTATGCAGTGTTTATCAATTTCAAGGTAATAAGACACCCATTTCATCTGCATTAATGCCTTTCTATTTAGAATAACCCACTCGCTTATTCTATTAAACTTTCTGCTTACCTTTTCTGAGGAAGCTTACCAGATGAAATGAAAGAATAAGACAGGGGCAAGGAAACCCCATTCACACAGTGTGACACCTCAAGGATGACAATGTCTTTGATTTAGAGTTTCAGTCCCTTGGAATTCTTTCCTGCTGCTTTTTGGTTACAGACTTTGCACTAGGCCCTGAGCTATCCGTGGTCTTTGCAGCTGAGATGGGAGAAGGTGGAGTGTCGAAAGCCCCTTGGAACTGGTGCCTGGCATACACTGGTTCAGGTTGTTGGCCAAATGAAGTGATATAGCACAGACTGTCTGGATCTGGGGCTAGAATAGTGGCCCTGCCCTACTTAAATAGGAATGCAGGACTGTCTGCGAGGGAAATGGAGGTAGCAGGAGCCAAGGCCAGGCCAGGACTGGAAATCTGAACAAGGCAGGAGCCGTTCTTAGTAAAAATGTGGGTCCAAAAGAGAGAGGCTTGCTGCTTTCACTGCATTTATACAGCTGACCTAGTACATCACAAACTATCACAAATCCAAGCATTGATTTTAAGATAAAAATCAAAATATTTGTAATGATGATTGAAGAAGTATGTTTCAATTCTATTGTATCAACAACACGTAAGTTTCATCTCTGTTTTGGAATTGATCACCTAGGGGGAAATGTGAGTTTTGTGTAAGATTTTAAGGCATGTTTTAATTTAATTATCCAAGAAGACACATTAAAAACAGCAGAAGAGTCCTTTTATTCCCCCCCCCATGAATCTTTGTTAAGCATAACAGGAAAAGGATTGCATTTTTCTTAAAACGAGGAGTGGAAGGGGAAAATCATTGTGTTTTAGAATCTGATTACTTTTTAATATATAAAATAATGGGATCATGAGCTAGATGACACGGGCCAGAAGACAAGTTGACCCCCATGACCAGGTCAGTAAAGATCCCGAGGAACCAGAGCAAGAGAGTAGAAAGCCAAAGAAAACCAAGAACTTGGAGTGCTTTGAGTTCAGGTAAGAGAAAAGAAAGCTACAGTGAGGATGTGAGTTTGGCAGATGAAGGCTGAGGACCCTCAGTCAGAAGGCGGGCTTCCTTACTTAGAAAGAACTCACACACTATCTTATCTCCCTGAGAAAAGCCTCTGGCTCCCAGCTTAATCCTCTTGGCAAAGAAGAGTGAGAGAGCGGATGGGTTGATAGCCTTTCTGGGCTCTTGCTCTACCTATTAGGGAGATAAACATGTAACCTCAGGACCCTCCATGACTCTTCAGGCTAAATAAGGATACTATTTCTCAGATAGCGGGTTATTTTTCAAGCCAAAAGAAATGAGAAATTGGGGACATGTCAACTTTGAAGAGATAATAGTCACTCTGCTCAGACAGCAGAAGACACCAAATCTAAGGACAGAATGTCATTCCAAGAATCCTAGGGGTAAATCTGTAATCACTGTGGGATGAGAGACTGTAAATTGATTCCCTGAGCAAATATAATTACTTGGGAAATGATGCTAAATGTCAAAGATACAGCTGTCTTGCTTTTAATGTATTTCCAGATTCATTGAGATACAATTAATAAAAAAAATGAGTATATTTCCAGGTAGAGTGATGCATAGAAGCCATTGCGTTAAGGCCAGATAAAAAGATTTGCTCATACACTCTATCTAATTATTGATAATAAATATTTTTTAAAAATCTTCAGGAGGCTTTTAAAGCAGAAAAATAAAAAGATAAAAACATATACTCTATTCCTTTTTAAAATATTTTATTTATTTTTATTTATTTGAGAGAGAGGGGAAGAGAGGGAAAGAAGCAGATAGAGAGAATGGGCATGCCAGGGCCTCTACCCACTGAAACTAAATTCCAGACTCATGTGCCACCGTGTGCATCAGGCTTACGTGGGTACTTGGGAATCAAATCTGGGTCCTTGGGCTTTGCGGTTGCTAAGCCATCACTCCAGCCCTACTCCATTCCTATAAGAGAAATTGCTGATGAAAAGAAAAGAATGCAGCTTTTGTGGGATTTTTTTTCTGTAAAGCAATAATCAGGTGGCACCCAGCACATGACTTGTGCCAGGCCTGGGTCAACTGTGACTGACAGGGGAGTGATCTCACTCCCAGGACAGGGGCACCTTGCTATCTGGAGAGACAGATTGGGCCACAAAGACACAACCAGGAACTGGGTAGGCATGCACGGAGTGGAGAAGCCAGAACCCAGCAGACTATGGAGAGAGAAACAGAAGGCATCAGGGCACCAGAGTCCGAAACTGAGATCCTCAGTGGGTATCAAGGAGGAAATTTCTGGAGAAAGCAATACACCCACTATTGCCACCTCAGTCTACATGGGGTCTGAGGGATTGGGGTAGTCTCTTGGTGGGCACAGCTGGGAGGGGAACACAAACAGGGGTCTTCTACATCATCCCAGAGCCTCAGCCACAGAAAACACCACAGTTGAAATGAACAATCAACAAAACACTAAAGATCAGGTTGTACTTGGCAGGCGGTGGGGTGCAGCCCAGGGGATTCTGAAAGAAAGTGAACCGCTGACAGTGAGATGCTTCTTATCTGGAAGGGCACACTGACATGTTTGAATTAGTGAGAAAGCTGCTCTCCCCGCCCCCTGTGGTGATGAAACAAAAGACGACAGAAAGAAAAGAGCAAACCACATCACCCCAACTAGGAAGGAATATGACTGGGGCCATAATGCCTCCTATTTCATTCCATTGCTTATGTTTTATTATTTATTCTTCTAAACTTTAATTCGTCTGTTATGTTTTAGCTTTATCTTGCCCAGCTAGGCTTTCCTTTCTTTCTCTATACCACTCCACAATATTTTCTCTATTCCTACTCATATGCTTCCCTTCTTGTTTATACTGTACACCTTTCCCTTTCCTTTCTCATTTCATGAGTCAAATATTGACACCCTTAGCTCTAAAACGTGCTATAAACTACACTATCATTATGGTGTCATAGTATTATCTCTGAGCCTTATTGATAACACAAGGGAAGTTCACAAGTGTCTCATACTTCCAGTTAAGAGTAGGACTGCTCTGCCATCATCATATCTGCTGCTGTAGTTGGCTTCCCCTCTAAATATCAGTAGAGCACATAAATCCAAGAGAAGACAACTCCCCAGGAAGACTCACATAAAATAAACAAACAGGAATGCAGAAAAGGGAAAAATAAAAACTGGAGGACATATCCAACCCACACAACAGACACTAATACTGAGACGTCTCAGCAAGTTCACAAGCATTCAATTCTGGGAAGCTCAGGTCATGGGATAGCTAGAATTCCAGGGAAATATTTGAGTCCTGCTTTCAAAAATGACCAGTGAACACACAGAGGACTCTAATCAACAAATAAATGTAGTAAGGAAATGACTATAAGACTTAGACATGAAACTTAGGAAAGTGGATGAGATGGTTAGTATTTTTAGAGGAATAATTAAAAAACTAAACATGGAGGAAATATTTGTTAAGGATATTGAGACTCTGAAAATGAACCAAATGGAAATGTTCAAAATGAAAGACTCCGTCAGTCACATAAAGTCACAGTGAAAATATCAGCAACAGATAAGACCAAGTAGAAGGACAAGTTTCAGGAATGGAGGGTGAGGTAAAGACAATAGTATGTCAGACATAGAACTAACGAACATGACCAAAGCTCCCAAGAACTCTGGGATATGTTCAAGAGACCAAACCTGGTCTGGGGAAATGGTATAGTGGTTAAAGATGCTTGCTTGCAAAGCTTGCCAGCCTAGGTTTAATTTCTTAGAACCATGTAAAGCCAGGTGCCCAAAGTGGCACATGTGTCTGGAGTTCATTTGCAGTTGCAAGAGGCCCTGGAACACATTCATACTCATTCACTCTGTCTCTTCAAATAAATAAAGATTTAAAGAGAGACAGAGAGAGAAAGAGAGAGGGAACCCTTCAGTAGAAGAAAGAAGCTGAGATGAACTCTAAACACATACAAAATTTGATCAATGCCAGAAAATCCTCCAACCTATAGACAGAAGAGGACATTCAAAAACAAAAGGCATTCAGAACCCCAAATAGACACAGCCAGAGAAAACGCTCTTCACAACAGAGCACAGTCAGGATGTCAGAAACACAATGCAAAGCTTAAAAGCTGTAAGGGGAAAATGCCAGGCCATATCAAAAGCAAGCACATCAGAATAATATCAGATTTCTCATCAGTAATACTATAAGCTAGGAAAATAAATAATTGCCAACCAAGATTGCTATATATAGCAAGTTGTCTCTTAAAAATGATGGAGAAGTAAGAACAAATCAAGACAAGCACAAACTAAGGCAAAACATGCTAATTAAGCCAGTGCCACAGAAAATAAAGGATTACTATACACAGAGGAAGAGAAAAAAACACACAATAGCACAGAGAAGAACACATTTCATGAGAGGTCTTGAAGAACAAAGTAGTATAGTCAAGAATGAGTACAGAATGTCCAACAACAACAACATAGAAAAACAAGCAACCCCCTAAAACCAATAAGGGAGGAAAAAAAAGAACCAGAGCAGCAATCAATAAAGCCACAGAATAGAGGAAAATATTCTTAATAAGAACCTTTATACAAATGGTCACAATTCATCATTTAATAAACGCAGACTAACTAATTGGGCAAAAAAAAAAAAGATCAAATCACCTGTTGTCTCTGAGAAACACATGTTACTGGCAAAGACACCCACAACCCAAGAGTTGGGTCAACATATTCAAATCAATAAATATAATGCAGGGTATAAATAAACCTAAAAACAGAAATCACAGAACTCCTGCTGACTACTGACTTACTCCAGTTCACCTACCAGTGTAAACATTTGAAATTAGCATCTTCATGAGCGAGAACCTGTGGCAGTTGTCTTCTGAGCCTGGATTATCTCAAGTAGTATACTATTTTCCAGATCCATCCATTTTCCTGTGATGCTCATTATTTCGTTTTTCTTGACAGTTGAATAAGACTTGATTGTATGCATACACCACTTCTTCATTATCCATTCATCAAAGATGGACACCTAAGCTGATTCCATTTACTGGCTATTGTGAATACGGCAGCAAGAAATGTGGCTGAACAAGTATCTCTAGAGGACATGCCAGGAGTGGTATAGTTGAGTCATATGGGATATCTAATTTTAGCTGTTTGAAAAACCTTCACTCTGATTTCCATAATGACTGCACCAGTTTACACTCCTACCAACAGTGAATAAGGGTTCCTCCCCTTTCTGCACATCCTCACTAGAATTTTTTTGTCATTAGATTTCTTGATGAAATCCATTCTGACTTGAATGAGATTGGATCTCAAAGTTGTTTTAATTTAATATGCATCTTTCTAATAGCTAAAGATGTTGAAGACTTTAAAAAAATTTTTTTTGGCCATTTGTATTTCTTCTTTTGAGAACTCCCTGTTCAGTTCCATAGCCCCTATTTGGATTGAGCTGTTCGATTTCTTGTTTGCTTTTTTTCCATTCTTTGTTTACCCTAGACATTAATCTTCTGGCAGATGTATAGCTGACAAAGATTTTCTACCATCCATAGGCTGTCCTTCCCTGCTTATCAGTTTCTTTCACTATACAACAGCTTTATTATTTTTTATTAGCAAGCTGAAACTCTGTATGTACAAGTCTTTAATTGGTGCCCCCATTTCCCTCCTCCCTGCCCCTATTCCACTAAGGACCCTCCTCAACGGGATTGCTGGAATGCTCCATGGGATGGAGGGCTATGATTTATGCAAGCTGAGGCCCTGACTGGTCTTATGTCCTAGTGACTGAAGTTCTATTCAGAAAGTCCTTACCAATGCCTAGATGCTAAATTGTTTCCCCTACCCTGCACTTCATCACTTTGAGCATTTCATGTCTTAAATTAAGGTCTTTGGTTCATTTGGAGTTGATTCTTGTGACTGGAGAGAGATACAGATCTAGTTTCATTCTTCACACAGCTACCCAGTTTTTCTAGAAGCAGTTGATAAAGTTGTTTCCTGCAATCTTGGAGTCTCTGCCGAGTTAAGGGAAAATGAGGTCATAGAATGCTGCTTGGAGGTATTGTCTAGGAGCTCAGATGGGCCCCTGGTTTGTCCTCTCCTCCATGGTCTTCTGATCTTAGAAGTCTGGTGTAAGTGGGAAAAAGCCCTTCCTGGCAGTTCCGCTGGCTTGCACTGGTGTTGGCAGGACAGATTGCGAGTGAGGGAAAGCATTTCTCAGTGTCATCTGGAGACAAATACCATTGGTTAACAGAAGCTCCCTGAATACTGGTGTGAGTGGGAAGTTCTCCTCAATTTCTAAGGTTCTTGCTGGCATTGGCAAAACCCCCAGCTTTATTCATCTGGGGATAGTGGCAACATACTTACTATTTTGTTGTGAAGATAAATGAGACACAACTATGAATATCTTAGGCAGAGAGAAGACAAATAATGACATCTCTAAATATTTTAATAATATATTTTAGAGTCTTGGCACAGTTCTGATTTCTAAGAGAGGCTCTGAAATGATTTATTTCCTTGTCTTCTTCCTAGATATACAATTATAGGGTGGGTACAAAGACAAAATAGTGAGAAATGCTTAGGTTTTGAGACATACCATTTTAAAAATATTTATTTATTTTCAAGCAGAGAGAGATAGAGAGATGTGAGAGTCAGAGAGAATGGGTGCTCCAGGGCCTCCAGTCACTGCAAATGGACGCCGGATGTATGAGCCACTTTGTGTATCTGGCTTTAGTAAGGAATTGAACTCAGATCATTAGCCTTTCCAGGCAAGTTAACTGCTGAGCCATCTCTCCAGCCTGAAAATCACCGTTTTAAATTTTAATTTTTTTTAAAAAAAATTTTTTTTTGTGTGTGTGTGTATGTTGTATACCTTATTTCTCTAAGATACGATCTCTGACTACACCTGGAGCTTCTTGTCTATCAATTCGACTGGCAGACCAGGAAGCCACAGCAATCCTCTTGTCTCCTCTTCGCTTGGTGCTGTGGTTAGAGGCATGTACAGCCTCACCTTGTGTTTTACATGAGTGCTGGGAATTGAACTCAGGTCCTCATTCTTGCCCAGCTGGCTGGCACTCTTACGTGCTGAGTCATTTCTTCAGTCCCTTGAGAATCATCTTCCAATGAAAACTAACCATTAAATCGCCAGTGTGCTCTCCTATCTATCATTGTGTTAGTGTATCCATCTCTAAAATGGGAATATTATTATTTATACTTTGGAATAATTGTTAGCAGAGTATAGGAGAATGCTTAGCACTCTGTGTCATAAAGTTTCCTTTTAAAACATTTTATTTTAAAATCCGTGTTTACCTGCAGCACTTGAGAACATAAGGTGTGTCAAAATATTTCATTAAAAAGGCCAGATTTTTCTCCTGCGCTGAGAATGCAGAACGAGGCACATTCAAGTGGTAAGTCAGTGACACCCAGTGGCTGCTGCTTTTATATTTATCTTTCATTTTCAAGTTAGGTGTCTCAGATTCTATCTCAGAACAAGTTAAAGAAGGTGCCCTTGGCAAAGGAGCCCGTAGCATGACTTTTCTGGGACGTGGGAACAACTTAACAGGAAGAACAGAATTAGAGAGAAGAGGATGGTGAGGAAGGGATCCATCCCGGGAATTCCCACTCCCATCATTTGCATATCATCAAAGAGATTTCTCAAGCTTATCCTTTACTATGAGATTTCCCAGGAAAACTTGCCCTTTACTATGAGATTTCCCAGGAAAACTTTCCCATCCACAGAGGGACATGTCCTTTGTCATACCCTTGTTTCATTCTGGTCTTAGAGACAGTTGGGAACGGTCTCTTACAACAGACTTCTTAAGTGCAAACTAAATGTAATGCAAAGAGGTCTAATCTAAAGATCCCCACAAATGTCTCTGGGATAATAATGAGGAAAGATCTGGACTTGCAAGTGCTTTGGAGCTTCACAGGTGTACATGGGAAAGAGGCTTAGCATGATAGGACATGCGGAGTTCTGGTTCAGTAGGCTCCTGGCCATGTGGAACCTTTAGAAAGCCTGTATTTCATGTGTGTAAACTCCTGGGCTCATGAACTAACACACCTCAGGTGTAAAGTGAGGGACATGCAGTGGACACTCAGCATTCTGATTTTCATCAGCTAAGGTTCTTTGTAGGCTCCGGTGATTGACAACTTCTTAGCACGAGGCTGTTTTAGTCAGGGTTCTCTAGAGGAACAGAACTGATAGAACGAATTGTAGTAAAAAGGGAATTTATTGAATTAGCTCATGGCAGTCCCACAAGAACGAATTGTAGTAAAAAGGGAATTTATTGAATTAGCTCATGGCAGTCCCACAAGAACGAATTGTAGTAAAAAGGGAATTTATTGAATTAGCTCATGGCAGTCCCACAATAGCAGTCTGAAGGTCCGAGAGTCAAGGAACCGGTAGCCGCTCAGTCCAAGGGGCTGGATGTCTCAGCAGTCCCAATCCAGCACTGAATGCCTAAAGGCTTCCCGGGGAACTGCTGGTCTTCAGTCCAGTCTGGAAGGCTGAGGAGACTTTGCTTCAATGCCAAGTAAGGGATGCATGACAAGCACCAGCAGCCAGGAAGGCAGGAGGAGGAGAGAGATTTCCTTCCCCTTTATATAGCCTTTTGGTGGGGTCTTGCTGATGCAGTCAGTGAAGCTGAATGATTCTACCCCTGGCTCTCTGCAGCCTATGGAGCCAGGGAAGCCATAGTCCAAGAAGCTGGACTCCTCCGAATGAAAGAGAAGTTAACATCAAGCTGTAGCCCCAGTTTGAAGGCCTGAAGGCCTGGAGAGTCCCCACTGCAAGAACCAGAGCTGGATGCCCACAGGTGAGGTAAGCAGCAAGCGAATGGGCCAGCTTCCTCTTTTCCTTCTGTCCATGTCTTGGCCTTTTGGAGGGGAATCCTGTGTGTTCACAGGGCATCTTTTTGCCACACAGTTGGCTGACCTAGAACCAATCACCTCAGGAAACACCTTTGTAGACACACCCACGAGTGTTTTTTAGGCATTCCTCAACCCACTCAAGCCAACAGTCAAGATTGACCAGCTCATCTGGCAAGTGTAAAGTGGACGTGTGGATGTATTTAGTATATGTATCGGTTCACATGCATTTTGGAGGTGATGACACTCAAAATCTACTCTCGGGCATTGTCTACTGTACAATATATTGCTATTAACTATATGCACCATGATACACAATCTATCTCTAAGACTTGTTCCTCCCATCCGACTATGATTTTCTGTCTCTGACCAACCTCTTTGTCATCTTCTGTCTGCTAAAAATTTACGTTATTCTCCCTAATCTATCTTCAAATGAAATAATACCAGCTAACTTCCATATTATTAAAAAAAAACAAGTGGAGAAAACGTCAATTAGCTTAGGATGAGATCATCTGCATCTGGATTAATGCATGGATGCAGCTACCTCCCAAGGCAGAATACACGTGCCTTGTCACAGGCTTGCGCTCCTTGGAAGTGTGTTCCTGCAGGATTGTCCTCAGTGTGACAACCAGCCAAGGAGGCTGATTCAGCTATGTGACTCAGATGCAGCAAACGCAAGAACTGCTCTGGGTGACCTTTAGGACAGAGGAAAACCTCTTGGTCATATTTTAAACAAGGCCTTGAATAATCTTCCTTGACTTAATTGGTAAGCTGCACCACTGGGAGTTTTATATTGGTTTATGTAAACCAAATGAAGAGTTGATATTTAAACCGCACCAAAATACTTCCTTAGAATTCGTTTCTAAGCTCAGAGAAGGGTCACCAGTCTTTTTACCTATGGAAACTGATACATATACTAAAGAGCTTGATTTCAATATTTCTCAAAGTCTGCATGTATTCTGGTACCATGTTTTATACCACATACATGTATAACCTTTATTTGTCAATTAAAAAATATTTGTTACATGATAAGAACTGGCACAAAATCCGCTAAGGAGCTCCATTTCCCCCTCAGCGTCCCTGGTGCTACATGTTGACATGTCCTCTTTGCAAGGTCCCAGATGAGCTGGTTACTCTTGACTGTTGACGGGGTTGAGGAATGCCAGGATTTCCCCTCATTAGAGCATCTTGATGGTCCTTGATGTTCACCTACTAAGTGCTCATGATCTCTTGATACCAACCAAAAACAATCTGCTCATAAACTACAGATGATCTGGGACACTGGACAGAGCAAACGTGACCTACAGAGATGAGCACTAATTGAAGGTTTTTTTTCTCTAATAGTTGTCCCAGCGCTAGTTGATGACAGTGTTTTTCTCTTATTATCCAGCAGGTGGAGGCTTGTGAAAATGGTAGACTCCATGACAGGGGGCAACAGAAGTCTCTGTTTTCTTGGGATCAGAGTACGAATCCACTGGTGATCCTTCAATGCCATTATGAAGTAGGAGCTGAACCCAAGTATCTATCATGTGTGGATAAGACTATGGTAATGAGTTGGCTTTAACACGGTATATCAGAGAGGCTTAACTCATCTATTCAAACCAACAAAAGTAACTTAGAGGCAGGTGTGATGGCTCACAACTGTAATCCTAAAACTCCTAAAAACGAGGCAGGAAAACCACCAAGAGTTTTTGAGGCTAGCCTGGACTACATAGTAAATTCCAGAATAGCCTGGGCTACAGTGAAACACTATCTCAACAAACAAACCTCAGAGCAGCTCAGTAGTCTCAGTGGGAAAGTAAGATGCCCCAGAATTCTCATAGGAAAAGTTAATTTCAGTTCTTTAATCTAATATTCAGGCAACTTTAAACTTAAATTAAGGTTACTATGGGGTTGGGGAGATGACTCAGTAGTGAAAGTCTCTTGCTTGCAAAGCCTGCGTGCCAGGATCCATGTAAAGTCAGATGCCCAAAGTGACACATGCATCTGGAGTTCATTTGCAGCTTCAAGAGGTCCTGGAGTGTCCATTTCTTTCTCTCTCCTTCCCTCTGCAAATAAATACATTTTTAAAGTCACCT
This sequence comes from Zapus hudsonius, assembly GCA_004024765.1. Classification (NCBI taxonomy): domain Eukaryota; kingdom Metazoa; phylum Chordata; class Mammalia; order Rodentia; family Dipodidae; genus Zapus; species Zapus hudsonius. The sequence continues at coordinate 28,662 of PVHP010021343.1, forward strand.
TGTCCCTTTTAGTACAATCAAGTTAATATTTATTTCATATTATTCACATCAATTTTAAACATATATATACACATATATAAAATGTATTTTGTTCATCACCCATATTACCTTCTCTTTTCCCCTTCAGGCTGCCACTGAGCCTCTTCTCCCCAAATAGTGCATTTGAAACAGTTTTTAAATAGTCACTGTGGGGCTGGAGAAATGGCTCTGCAGCTAAGGCGCTTGCCTGCAAAACCTAACGACTGGAGTTCGATTCCCCAGTGCCCATGTAGAGCCAGTTGTACAAAGTGGTGCATGCATGTGGAGTATGTTTACAGTAGCCGGAGGCCCTGGTGTGCCCATTCTCTCTCTTCTCTCCCTCTCCCTCACTGTCTCTGTCTATATGTCTCTGCTTGCAAATCAATAAAAAAGTCACCGTGGAGCCAGTTTCCTACAATTGTCTCACCCAGATAACTTTTAAAGAACATATGTCTCTAGTTCATCCATTGCCAGCGGCCATGGGTGAAGTCACACTAAAAATTAAGGGACAGCAAATTCGCACAGACGATCCTCAATATGGAGTCACTGACGCTCACCTCCTCCACCTCAAGCCTGTGTTTCCCAAAGCTTTCACACGCAGCCCACATTTTGGATTGGGTGACAGGCCAGGGCAAGGGAAGAGCCGTGAGGGAATGGTTAACCCCCCTTCTAAGCACCCTCCCTCAGGGCTGCTGGCTCTCTGGCCTCTCCAGCTCCCTCCTTGGCCCTCACTCAGCACCCGTGCATCTGACAGACCTTTCCCAGGAAAAAGGGTTTTGTGTCACAGTGGACCAAGCTGAGCTCCCACAGTTATAAATAGATTCTCAGTGGGTCTTGGAAGGGCCTGGAGCTGCCAGAAATATGACCATTCTGGTAGGGGTGGGAGCCCAAGGCCAGCAAGGGAGAAAGGACTCAGATACAAGTTAAATTGAGGCCAGGACCCAGAGTCCTGATATAAACAGTGTTTTCTTTCTCAGAAGGGACTAGGTTGTAACTCTGTGTGTTTTCCACCCCCTCTTGCTGAAATCATTTCGTTTCTGCTGGCTCATGCCCCTCCGGCTGCTTCCTGGCAAACTTAAGGCTGGGTTCAGTGCTTTCTTCATTTCCAGGGTGCCTTTGGGTCATGTAGTTGCTTTTGTGCTTTACTGGGTTTTTGTTTTAGAAGCAAGGCCCTTCATTTAATCATCCTCATGAGTTTCTTCTGCATGTGTGTGTGTGTGTGT
>PVHP010021344.1:0-29382 GCA_004024765.1 Zapus hudsonius
AAAAAAAAAAAAAAAAAAAAAAAAAAAAAAAAAAAACCAGGCAGACCAGGACTGGGGAAAAGAGCTTTTACAGGAGAAATGCGCAGACTAAAGTGTCTGGAGATTGCTCTTAAATTGAGGAAGCTCTGCACATTGGCTGAGTTAGTGCTGGAAGCTGGGGAACAGGTTAAGCATCCCCACAAAAGCAGGAAGTACAGCATCCAGACTTCCCCAAAAGGCCCCTGACCACCTCTCTGTGCTTTTACCAGGAGCAGCAGGCTCAGCACCTCCAGATACACCCTGAGCTCAACAAGAAGCAGCTGACCAAAGTCCTGCCTGAGAAGTACAGGTAGCTCCCAGAGGAGATCTGGCAGAGATATGTGCAAGAATTCCAGAAGGAGAGGGAGGACTTTTCAGAAAAAGTAGCTCCGTTCACGGAAGACCACCTGGATAGAGTCCAGTATTCCAAACAGTCTGTGGTGCCCACCAGTCACAAAGCTAAAGTCCTCAAAAAGTTGTAAGAAAATAGAAAAAAACAAAAAACACGAGTTTTCCTCCAGAAACAGATGGCTTTTCCCCAAAGGTGAAATTTCTCAGAGAACCCCAGAAGCCCCCCATGAATGCTTATCACCAATTTCAACAGGACCCATGGTCACGTGAGGAGCTGTGCCATTTGTGGGGGAGGGAGCACATGGTGGAGATTGGCAGACTCTTGCAGCCTATCCCGCAGAGCATGAAGGAGCATTGCAAGAGCCAGGCTGAGCAGATGCAGACACAGTACTGGGTGGACCTGGACCTCTGTCTCAGGAGATTGTCACCTCAGGAATATGCTGCCTACAGAGAGGCACGGGCCAATGGTGGTAAGTGAAAGAGCATGCTCAAGACAGGAGGCCTGGGCCCCAAGTTCAGAATAGATCCACAGTCCTCAACCAAGGAACTGCAAGAGAGGCTGCTGGCTCCAGAGACAGATTCCTTAGAGACTGTTGAGGTCCAATTGGGGACTCCCAGGGATCAGGAGAGAATGTGATGGAATCTGGGAGAGAGAGAGAGGATGAAGGGAGCAGTGGAGAGGAAGATGAAGATGGGGCTCAGCTTCTTCTTCCTCTGGGGACTCTGATTGAGGCTCCCTCCATCCTCGACCATCTGTTCAAAACCCTCCCAGGCAAAAGCCCAGGGCATCCCTGCTAGAGGGAGGGAACCCTCAGCTCTGCAATCAGTGGATCTCTGGTGTCCAAGATAGATAGACACAGAAAGATAAAAAATGAGCACAGTGCTCCATAATGTTATCTGGTGTGACTCTAACCAGCACCACCATACTTTCATGATTGTAGTTTAGTGCTAATTTTCAGACATAGTTAATGTTAATGCCTGTTTATAATTTTGTGTCTGAACTTTCCCAGCTATTTTAATATTTTGTTCTCATGAATACCAACTTCATAGTAGTTGTGTCTTTTTAACATGAAAACCATTGAGATTCAATAGTGTTACATAAATATTCATTTTTATTTTTAACTCTTGCAGAGAGTAAAAGTTGCATATACTATTTGAGCACCAAGATATGTTCTATTTTTTTGTTCTTTGTTTTTGTTTTTTGAAGTGGGGTCTTGCTGTAGTCCAGGCTGACCTGGAATTCACTTTGTAGTCTCAGGGTGGCCTCTTAGTGGCCCTCCTACCTCATCCTCTTAAGTGTTGGGATTAAAGGCATGCACCACCAAAGCCAGCCCCAAAATATTTTTATATATGTTTACTTTGTATGATATGTAACATTTAAATCAGGCCATATATATTTCCAATATTTAATAAAAATATTTATTTATTGTTAATATGAGAAACATTGTATGAACAAGTCTTATGTTCCTCCCTGCCCCCAATCCACTCAGAATTCTCCTCAGTGGGATTGCTGGAACTCTCCATGGGATGGAGGGCTATGAATTGTGCAAGCAGTAGCCAGTTTTTTTTTTTTAAGGACCGGTATGTATAATTCGACTTAGAACTAGTGGAATAATTTCTCTATTTTTCAGTCAAATGATTACTAACAATAACCCCATCCGCAAAATCTCTTTTCCTGTGGAGATAATATCTCATTGGGCTCCCAGGTCCACCCCAACACAGAGAAGACTAAACAAGGATGAGAACGACTGGAGACCATCTTTTAGTTTTACCTACTGCTAGAGAAGAAGCTGGCGAAAATACCTGTGAGGAATTGCTCTTTGACTTGAGATTAGACAGATGAGTGTATTTGTCAGGGTTCTCTAGAGGAACAGAACCAGTAGAATGAATTATAGTTAAAAAAGAAGGTGGGTTATTTATTGGATTAGCTCACACCAGTCCCACAATAGCCATCTGCAAGCCCGAGAGTCAAGGAACTGGTAGCTGCTCAGTCCACATGGCTGGATGCCTCAGCAGTCCCAATTCAGCACTGAAGGCCTGGAGGCTTCCTGGGAGCCACTGGTCTTCAGTCCAGGCTGGAAGACTGAGGAAGCTTTCTTCCAATGCTAACAAAGGGATGCAGTACGAGCACCAGCAGCCAGGCAAGCAGGCAGGGGAAGAGAGAGAATCCCTTCCCCTTTTTATAGCTTTAGGGGGGGTTCTTGCAACCTTTTCCCAGGTTTGTTTTACTCCCTGAGTCTCTGGAATTTCCTTCCTGTGCTGCCCCTCCCAGGAAGGGATGTTTGTTTTTAGCTCCCCTGAGCCTCCTTACATCCTGCCCCTACTGAGAGGGCTGCCTCCCTGTAAACAACCTCAGAGACCCAAGATTACTAAGCAGGTCAAGTTGACAACAAAACTTAACCATCACAATGAGTAAGGAAGGTAGAAATTTCCTGAGAGCATGTGCAAAAGGCATATGACTGGAGGCTGCATCAGGAAAAAGGTGGAGGGCGCCAAAGAAAGGCCATCATGTCTGCAGTGGAAGAAACAGAAACCACAGAGAATGGAAATAAGCTGGCTATAGAGCAGTCAGCAGGAGCCAGATCCCACTGAAAGGCTTCCCATAAAAGCCAAGGTCAGGGGCTGGAGAGATGGCTCCATGGTTAAGGGCACTTGCTTACAAAGCTTGATGGCCTGGGTTGGATTTCCCAGTACTCACATAAAGCCAGATGCACAGAGTGACACATGTGTATGGAATTTGTTTGCAGTGGCATGTCCACCCATATTCTTACACTCTCTCTCTCTCTCTCTCTCTCTCTCTCTCTCTCTCGCTCTCGCTCTCGCTCTCGCTCTCACTCTCGCTCTTCTTGCAAATAAAGTAAAAAAAAATTTTAATGCAAGGATCAGAAGAATGCCTTGATCAAAACTGTAGACTGAACATAGCTCTGTGGCTATCAGATAGAGTTAATATAAGGAGCCACCAGAGGTCCTCTTAGGAGCTTAGGACTGTAATGCGGCAAATTGTCAGATATATAAGCAAATGGAGTCAAGGAACTCACTCAGTAGCTAAAAATCAACAAGGCCTTGTGACTGACCCAAGATGGCACTTTTGTCCCCCAGGAAACAGACTCTAAAACAGATTCTGTGAAGGATGCTTACTTTGGAGTGCTCTTAGGTCAGCACCTGTGCAAGAGAAGATGAAAATAGGATTGGAAAGCAAAGGAAAAAGCTGAGCAGCAATTCAGTCCCAACATAGTCCTCCGCCAACTCCAAAGGAGTTGTTCTCCTGTGTTGAGAATGTATTTCAGAAGTGTCCTTCACTAGAGTGGGGGAACTTTGGGCCTTTTTCCCTCTGTGTTGACCAGACTCTGATGCAGGATGTACCCCAAAAAGGGTACATGATCTTGAATGAGCTTCGGCACCTTGAGCTGACAGCTGAGCAGTTTTCTCAGGAGCCAGAGAATGAAACTCACCCTTTTGAAGAGGAGTCTGGGCCACGTGTCACAGCCTCCATTAGAGGGGTGAAGGGACCTGAAAGAGTAAGGATGATTGTTTCTGATTTGTTTCAGAAAACCAGCACTAGAGTGAGTTCTTCTGGGGGAAGAACTCTATAGCACAGGTGGTACACAGTCCTATTCCCGCTCTCTCCCGCTCTCTCTTTGTCCCCTCACTACCTGGCACTACCGTCATCCAGTGTGGGAAAAGTGCAGCAGGTTATCTGAGGCTCTCCGACTGTGCTGGAGCTGAGCAAACAGCCCTGGTCCAGGCCTTTCAGTAGTAGCGCCCCAGGAAGGGCCAGGTCGGAGAGCAGGTGATGACAGCCCCAAGCACCACTGGGGGACCCTCTCCCCAGTGCTTCAGCCCCTATAAACTCAGTGTTGGCTGGACCAGGTCCTTTCCAAAGACCCTTCTAGGCTGCTGACTCTGAGTTTCTCATAATCCAGACTATGCTAATCTCATCAAGGATGCCCGTGCCTCTTCTAGCTACCACATATCACGCTAGAGTTTCTTTGAAATGGAGGATAATGGATAGGAAGCAAGCCTGAAGGTGCAGAGGAGGTGAGACCTACCTAGGAAGCTGAATCCACTCCAGTCTAGACCACTGCACGCGCCCTAAATTGTTCCAACTGCACCCCAGTCACTCAATCCTCTCTTCTGGCCCCCTCTCGTGGGAACCTGACACCCCACACAGACGCTGCACCTGCACTGAGTGCAAACAGGAGCTAGTGTCCACATGTCAGGTGAGGGTGGGGCTGCCTGGAGACCTGGATATAGACAGCTGCCTCCTCCCCTCTTTCTCCTCGTCCCTGGACTGGAATTGGAACTCTACACCGCCTCACCCCAGTTTATCCCAACATTTCTCCCCTCTGTCCCCAGCCGCCCTCAACCCCCCAGTCACTTTAACTCCAGGTTGCCTTTGAGCTGCTCAGGCGACCTTACCCCACTGCCGGCTGCTAGTGGTTCCATGGGACCCTTGGACAGAAACCTGGACTCTGGGCTTCGGAAAGGAGGTGAGATGTGCGGGGGTAGTATCCAGGCTTGCCCCTGGGCTCCAGACAGGAGCCTCGGGGAGCCAGGGGGTGATGTGGTGATCACTGCAGCCACTGCAGCTCAGAACAGTGACTGCAGTACAAGAAACGCAAAGGCACCTTTACCGCAGCGGCTGACCTCAGAACTTGACCCTGGTCACCTTCACCACCTCCAAAGTCCTCTGTCTGACCCACCATAGAAAGATGCTGGACCCCCAGCAGCTGCGCTCTGCCCTATGCCACTGCCGCCCTCTCCATCCAGCTTGCGCACAGGCGCGCGCGCGCACACACACACACACACACACACACACACACACACAGAGAGACGGGGGGGGTGTAAAAGAAGTGGGTAAGAATCTGTAAGAAAAGACTGGAGGTACTAGCAAGGGGATGAGCCTGGGAAGCAGTCACACAGGAGCGCGGAACTCCGGAGCGGGGGAGGCGCCTTGGGGAGTCACCCGCTGGGACAGAAGCCATCGGGAGCCCCAGACCGCCTGGACCCTGGGCGCGGCTGGCGGCGGGGTGGAGGGGCCCGGGCTCGGGCTGGAGGCGGGGACCGGGAGGGGCGGAGAATGGGGTGGGCGGGAGCCTGAGTCACCGTCGCTGCGGAGCAGGTGGAACCCTAGCAGGAGCCCGCCGGGCGAGCTGAGTGAGAAGGAGGCTCCCGGAGCCATGGAATTGCTCAAGCTGAACCGGAGCGTGCAGGGAGCGGGGCCCGGGGCGTCCCTGTGTCGCCCAGGTAGCCTTTTCCTCAATGGCAGCAGTGCGGGCAACCTCAGCTGCGAGCCTCCCCGCATTCGTGGAGGAGCAGGGACAAGAGGTGAGTGACTCCCTAAGCCCCATCCCCAAGCTTCTCTCTGCACGATTATAGCCCCCCGCCACCTCTTAGACTATCAGACACCCTTAGCACCCCCCTAAGTACTTCCTGAGTCCCACGCAGATCCTTCCTCTTCACACATGGGCCCCCGCAGCGCTTACAACTCTCTCACACCTTCACACCACCTGATCAGAGCCCCTCACATACTGTCTGCATCACACACAGAATTCCTAGTCATCCCCAAACACAGGACCACACAGCACACACACAGTTGGGAGGCAAGGAGCGCTTCTTGTCAGCCCCTCCAGATCGTTATTCCTTTGACATCCAGTTCACGGGATCCACTATAAGGAGGGAAGGGTGAAAGGAAGGCAAAAAGAAAGACGTTTGGCTGGTTGAGGGAGGGAGAGAAGGAGGGAGGGAAGCCCTGTGTAAGACCTGAATGGAAAGTTAGAGTTGTAATCTGTCCTCCCAACCCCCGAGTCCAGCCTTCCTCATAAAACATCCTCAAATCTGAATTTAGTCTGGTAATGATGCTGCTTAGCTCTCCCGTCTCCATTTCACCCAACCTCAGAATGCTCTGCCTTGCAAGATCAAGTTGTTCTCTTGTCACTGTGATTTCCCTCTTTCTCAGAAAGGCTTCAAGTCCCTTCCAAAACCATCTTCACCCCCCCCCCTTCTAGGGTCTCATTCTCCCAGAGCCGGCTGCCCCATGTGTCACCCTCCCAGGTCACCATCTTCTTATCTCATCCACCCTCTGCCATCAGACTGAGTCCAAGCATTCTCATCTAAGTGGCTGTCACTCCTCTCATCAGATGAAAACTTCATTGTGACAGTGAGAACCTCTTAAAACACACCCCTCCCGCACCCTTCTTTACTTTCAATGTTTACTGAACACCTGCTAGGCTTGGTTCTGGGGACGCAGCAATGAACTAGACCCACTCTGCAACCTCAACAATCCACAGTCAAGTGCAGAGGGGAAATAAGCCAAGGGGAAGATCACCACCTGGAAGTGGCAGGAGGGTCCCCAATGTGGGCATTCAAAGGAGATGAAGTCTGATCACTTCACCCTGGGTGGAACCTGGGTCTTGAAGCTAGAGTTCAAAAGCAGAAAGAGAAGGATTTGGGGTCTAGGAGAGGGAACCATGCCAAGCAGAAGAATAGTAGTCTAAGCACAAGAGGAAAAATGGAATAAACTGCAATCCAAGTATTTATTTATCCCATAAAATAATCCATGCTTTCTGGGTCTGGGCTTTACACATTGTGTTCAGGTTCTTTCATTCAGGAATTATTTACTGAATGAGAGATTGTGCTGGGCAGCAAGAATATGAAGTTAACAAAAACTAACACAATTCCTGCTTCGTGGAGCATTGAGTTTAGCAGAGAACAGACCAGGAAGCAGGGACTGGCAGCATGAAGGGGAAGTGTCTTGAAAGAGGAACAGTAAGCATGCAAGGAGAGCATCTCTAGCTTAGCCTGCCCTTTGAATTGAGGTTGGCTTCCTAAGGAAGTTGAGTAAATATTGAAATAAAGAGAATGAGGGGCAAGGGAAGGTGCAGAAGAGGCATAAAGCATCCTATACAGAGGGATAGGATGTGTTACAAACCTGAAGTTTAAGCCCATGGCACTTTGGTTCAATATGACAGTTTCTGAATCACTGGAACACATACCATTAAAGGTAAATAACACCCAGTCTGGGACCAGTCTAGAGTGTTTACGGAGACCTTAGCCATGGCTAAAGAGTGTAGATTTTATCCCGAGGGTAAAAGAAAAGAAAGATTCTGTAGTACTGCCAGGAGTTGTTGTGTCATGTTGGGTAGAGAAGGAATGGGAGGATGAGATGGAATGCAGGATACTTTTTGGAAAGCTATTACATTACACAGATCTGGCTGAAAGATGATGCTCGCTAGACCGAGGTGCTGGCAGCAAGATGGAGAGAAGTGGATGGATGTGAGAGCCACTTCTGGAAATGGAATCAACAAAACTCAATGACTGATTAGAAGTGGAGGGGGTGGATGAGGTCAAGGAATGACATCCAGGTTTCTGGCAAGGACGTGTTGATGGCACGTCTGAGAACAAAGGAGGGATCAGTGTTAGAGTGCTTGCCTAGCAACCACAAGGCTCTGGGTTCAATCCTCAGTGACAAATGAACACAAGTAGGCTTCGAAGAGGGGACTGTAAACTCAGTTTAGAGCCCACTGCGTTTAAGAGCTGGTGGTTTCCCAGATCTGGAACTTAGAGGAATAAGCTGGAAATACAGGTGACAAATTACTGCCTGGAGGAAGTGATGGGAAGCATGGGAATAGGTGAAATCATTTTTAAAAATGTGTAAAATGAGAAGAAGAGGGTCCTGGCTCAGAGCCTACAGGAGAAGGAAGAAAACCCCATGAAAGAGTTTCAGTAAAGCAGAAGCTCTGGCCTTCTCGAAAGCAAGGGGAATGGGAGTCTTAAAGAAAGGTGAGGTAGTGATGTCACATGTGGCTAATACAAGTCAAATATGAACAAAACAGCCAGAGTAATGTTGTTTAAGTTCTACAGTCAGTTCTTAGGAGGACATGTGGACATTGACATCTGACTTACAGGAAATTGAAGAGGGGGCCAGCAGAGAAGGGGTTATGAGAAGTGAACACGAATGGGTAGGTGAAACTTCAAGAAGTAGGGGTGGAGGGGCAGTGCTAGCAATTTATGGGGATGAGGAAGTGTTAGGTCCAGATTCAGGCAACACCTTGGTTCCCTTCTGGAAGAAGTTTTACCTAGACCTTGCCTCCAAAACAGGAGATAACACCTCCACTTGCTGTGTCTTTGTCTGGCAGGATGCACTGCCGGTCCTGATTCCTTTCCCCAAGCTAAACATCCACCTTAAAAAGCCAGATTTTGGTCTGAGTTTTAGGCTTCTCCCATCTTGGGAGCTAGCCTGGAGCTCAGGGTTCCCCTTCTTCCTATTAAAAACCTTTTTTTTCAGAGCGGTCTCCATGGTGGTCATTTCCATTCTAACAGGAAGGATATGAAGGGAATGCCACGGAGCATTTAAATTTTATTTTTGAAAGAGTCTCTGTTTTAAGGTTTCTATGTTGCCCAGGCTAATCTCAAACTGTAGCCAGAGCTACAGATTTACCACACACTCAGGTATTTCAAGGTGGGGAAGGAACAAAAGAGAAGAAGTGTAAAGGTTCTAAAGTGAAAGAGAGCAAACAGCCAATAAAGCAAGGCCCCCCGAGGACACAAGAGGTGAAGTGCTTCAGAGCCTGGGTGCAAAGACAGACCTCACTTATCTGGATGCTGTTGTTGGCACACATCGGGATGTTCCCCAGGTGGTCAGGCAACACACATAGATGTTAGCCACTCTCTCCACAGATGCACAGAGTAAAAATTTGAATTTTATGGGCTGAAGAGATGGCTTAGTGGTTAAGGCATTTGCCTGCAATGCAGATGGGCCAGAGTTCGATTCCCCAGTGCCCATACAAAGCCAGATGCACAAGAGGGCACATGTGTCTGGAGTTCATTTGCAGTGCCCTTTATTCTCTCTCTTTCTCTCTCCCTCTCTCTCTCTCAAATAAATAAAGAAAATATTTTTAAAAAAATATTTTATTTATTCATTTTCAAGCAGAGATGAGAGAGAGAGAGAAAGAGAGAGAGAGAGAGAGAGAGAGAGAGAGAGCGAGAGAGAGAGAGAGAGAGCGCACCAGGGCCACCACCTTGTGGGTCTGGCTTATGTGGGACCTGGGGAATTGAACCTGGGGCCTTAGGCACTGGAGGCAAGTGCCTTAACCGCTGAGCCATCTCTCCAGCCCAAAAAAGTATTTTTTAAAAATTTGAATTTTACCATCTTATTTTTATACAAACTTGTGACTTGAGGATTAGCTGTGTTCTCTCTGATGCTGTCACAGAAAGCTAGACATCGCCCACACTCACTTTAACGCTGTTCGCCGTCATTTAGATGTTATATCTTTCAAATGTTTTTTCACTTTCATTTTATTATTATCTATAAACAATAACGTAGTCCCCATAGTTTCTTACTTCACCCTTCCCAAGATATTACCCAGATATTACACAGTATTCACTCTCATACACTCAGGTATTTCCAGCAAAGATGTGTTTTCTGTGTTCAGTTATTTCACACAATCAAGACTGGCATCTTAAACCAGGCATGGTGACACATTCCTTTCATCTCAGCACTGGGGAGGCTGAGGTAGGAGGATCACCATGAGTTCAAAGCCATCTGGGACTGCAGAGTGAGGCCACCCTGTGCTCACCTGGAGAAAAATAAAATGATTGACAACATAACTGAGCTAAGCATGTTAACTTCACATGTAAACCCTGACATGTACACTCATTTAAATACTGCCCACACATACTTGGGTATTACTTCTGATCTCTCAGCTAATATCATCCGTCATCACTTGGCTTTTCCTCCATTTACATGCAGATCCTTGAACATAACCCATGCTTCCTGAAGATGACCCAGACAAAATAAGATGTTATTTACAGACTCAAAGATTTCCCTGGCTTATTCCAATGTTATTACACTACTCAGATAGTCTATAAACTTAATAACCAACATTCAATTTGATATTACCTTTAGACATGTAGAGATTACCTTTCTCCAAATATGCCCCAGAAAACTAAGGGTTACTCACACAGGGTCATCACTACCACGTATTATCTGACAGACCAAAGTATTACCCAATGCTCTATGATTACCTGCACACCCTAGCACATTACCTCTGCTCTCTTACTTAGAGCCCACTGGCACCTGAATGTCTACCATTCACCCTATTACCCACACTAAATGGGATGCTGTCTGCGCCCATGGGTAACCAGTGGAGGGCAGGATTGGAGGCCTGTGTAGTTCTTTCTTAGAAAAGCCTGGCTTTTGTTTCATATTATGTTGTCTTGATTGTTGTGCCATACTTCTCTGCCATCGTCTGGACAGACTAATGAGATTTTCCAAATTCCAGAACTGAACTGCTTTCGTCTTCTGAGTCCCTTGGTCGGCTGTGCTTTCATCTCAAGGAATCTGAAAGCCATGCTGTCGGCTGCCTCCAGGGGGCATTACTGAGGCTCTAGTGCCCATTTCCCAGGGAGCTGTCATCATGTGGTGACTCATTCCACAAAACACACACACGTGGATTCTGAGAGGGTTTTGTGTGCATGTGGTTTATTTTTGAGACAAAATCTTGTTCTAAAGCCCAATCTGATACTTTTAAAAAATATTTTATTTATTCAATTTCAATCTGAGAGAGAGAGAGAGAGAGAGAGAGAGAGAGAGAGAGAGAGAGAGAACAAGGGAGCCCTTTCCTGTGTCCAAGAAGCTCATGCTTTGGTAGAGAAGTAAATTAATTAGTTGAGTGAGATGCTGTAATAAATACAGAGACAGGGAGAAAGAAGCATTTAAATTGAGAGAAGGTAGTGGCATGATGAGTGGCTAGACCTCGAGGAGAGTTGTAGGAGGCAAAATAGTTTAGAGATCCAGAGATTCAGCGTCTGTTCTGATTCAGATCTCTACTAGCTGTGAGGTCCTGAGCAAGCAATGCTACTGATAAGTTCTATTTTGAGATTTCTAATAAATAGTACCTGTTTGGTGCCAGCATTACCAGATAAGTTGGTTATTGATATAAGATAACAATACAGTTTCAGAGCTGAGGTGAGAATCAGCCAAGAGAAGAGAGTTAACAGAAAATGTGCATCTCTGGGCCCTTTCCACCTCACAACTTTGGAGGGTCCTCCCCCCACCCTCTCTCCTTTCAACTCCCAATCTCCCTGGCACCAAGAACCATGGGTATGGGTGATTCAGTCCAGTTCAATTCAATTTTGTGCAGGTCTGCATGCCTGTGATTTCAAGGTCCAAAAATGAATCTATCTCCCAATAGACAATGACATAAATGAATGTAGTCTACCTCACAGCCCTTCTGACTCACTGGTCCCACCTGTGGCTCCCACAGCTTCCTGTACATCTCTCAACCTCACTCCTTATCACACTGCATAACAATGCTTAAGTATCTCTGATTTCCTTTCCACTGTGAGCTGTTAGATGGCGGAAGGTTTGTGATATTCTCCCTTCTGTCTGCAATGTCTGGCACAAATGGAGTCTTCTACAAATTTTATTGTATGAGAATGAATGTATGGAGATTATCAAAATACGAAGCAGAAAGAAGAAGGGGTTCTAGTAAGTGTGTAAGAAATGGGCATGGATCAAAGGCTAGGGGGATTAATACCATCGTGGTGTCTAAAACAGGTGGCAGTCCATCGGAATCTTAGCAGACAGGATGAACAGGAATTTACCAGATACAGAAAATAAGTTTGTGATGGGGATAAAAGCAGGAAGCAGGTAAAAGGAGTATTGTAGGCTAAGAAACCAACTTGCATAAGAAGAGTAGAGAGTCACAAGCACTCATGATGCATTCAAGAAACTGAGTCATCCAGGGGCTTATGTGGGTGCAGTGCAGGAAGGAGGTGGCAATCCTGCGGGGGGGGGGGGCAGTGCAGAGAGACAGTATAATGAATGACTTCTGTTGCTTTGTTGGTGGGGAGGTATGTTTATTTTAGAGGATACAGACCTAAACTGATACAGTCCTAAGGGTAGTGGGTAGTCGACAGTGAAACAGTAGAGAGAGGTCCAACAGAATAGGCTAAGAAGGAATCCTTGGATCTGGCAATGATAAGATTAATGTTCTTGGAAAGAAGTGTCCAAGCATGATGGAAATGGAGCCTGGGTCTGTAATGATTGAGTGACTGGGAAAGCTGGCCTCAAAGAGAAATATGTATGTGCAATGTGCCACACAGCTTGAGAAGAAGAGAGGCTTTCTTTTTTAAAAAAATATTTTATTTATTCATTTTCAAGTAGAGAGAGAGAGAGAGAGAGAGAGAGAGAGAGAGAGAGAGAGAGAGAGAGAGAGAGAGAGCGCACCAGGGCCACCACCTTGTGGGTCTGGCTTATGTGGGTACTGGGGAATTGAAGCTGGGGCCTTAGCCACTAGAGGCAAATGCCTTAACCCCTGAGCCATCTTTCCAGCCCGAGAAGGGAGGCTTTCTTAAGAAAGAGCAGAGGTTTAAGATGGTAAAGGATTTAAGGTCACTATTTACTAAGTACTCCCTGGAGTGTAGAGGGAATGTTCTCCAGCTGTAAGAATCTGGCTGGGTAATGGGGGTTGGGATAAATGGGATTGGGGGGGGGGGTTCTGGCTGTGTGGGACTGAGATCCCCCTATTGGCACTTGTCCTTCTTCTGCCCAGATCTGGAGCTGGCCGTTAGAGTCACTCTTTATGCGGTGATCTTTCTGATGAGTGTTGGAGGGAACATGCTCATCATTGTGGTCCTGGGACTGAGCAGGCGCCTGAGAACCGTCACCAACGCCTTCCTGCTCTCACTGGCCGTCAGCGACCTCCTGCTAGCTGTGGCTTGTATGCCCTTCACACTCCTGCCCAATCTCATGGGCACATTCGTCTTTGGCTCTGTCATCTGCAAAGCCGTTTCCTACCTCATGGGTGGGTGAGACAACCACACCTCCCCCTTGGCCCTCTTCCTTCCTCAAGGCCTTGACAAATGAAGGGGTCTTTCCTGATTGGGGGGGGGGTGCAGGAAATCATACTAGCGAGTATATGGTACATGTTTCCGAGGTGACCCCTTCCTCTTCCCTTGCATTAGGGGTGTCAGTGAGTGTGTCCACGCTAAGCCTCGTGGCCATCGCCCTGGAGCGGTACAGTGCCATCTGCCGACCACTGCAGGCTCGGGTGTGGCAGACACGTTCCCACGCGGCTCGCGTCATCTTGGCCACCTGGCTGCTGTCTGGGCTGCTCATGGTGCCCTACCCCGTGTACACAGCGGTGCAGCCGGTGGGGCCCCGGGTGCTACAGTGCGTGCATCGCTGGCCCAGTGCGCGGGTCCGCCAGACCTGGTGAGCCGGTCCACGACACTATCTTAGGAAACCCCTTCTCCATCTCCATCAGATGCATAATAAACCCATTATTCTGGCCAATCCCATTCGGCACCCACAACACTGGAAATCCAAATTTGGGCCAATTCTCTCGCCATTTCCAAGTGCCATCCCCAAATCCAACTCCAACCTCAGCCACCTGGCCACACCCCTAGAAAGACCCATCTTTTCTTCCACCTGTGACCTGGTCTGACAGGCACCCGTGTGGTTGGTCTGTGTGTCCCCAGGTCCCTGCTGCTGCTCGTGCTCCTGTTCTTCATTCCTGGCGTGGTGATAGCCGTGGCCTACGGACTCATCTCCCGAGAGCTCTACCTAGGGCTTCGTTTTGACGGTGATCATGAGAGAGAGAACCAAAGCCGGGTCCGAAGTCAAGGAGGCCTGCCAGGTGGGGCAGCACCAGGTGGGGGAAATCTGGAGATAGGTGAAGCCTTGAGTGGGCAGGTGTGAAAGAAGCGCTTAGAAAGGAAAGGATGCTGGAGATGAGGGTCAAGTCTACAGGAAGGAGTGTGGTCAAGTGGGGTGTTGATGCCAACTTAGGAAGCCCGCCTTCTGCTCTGACCACCCACCATCTGTGCTCAGGTCCTGTCCACCAGAACGGGCATTGCCGGCCAGAGACCAGCCTTGCAGGTGAAGACAGCGATGGCTGCTACGTGCAGCTTCCACGTTCCCGGCCTGCACTGGAGCTGACAACCCTGATGGCGCCCACTCCTGGGCCAGGCCCTGGGTCCCGGCCCATCCAGGCCAAGCTGCTAGCCAAGAAGCGCGTGGTGCGAATGTTGCTGGTCATCGTTGTGCTGTTTTTCTTATGTTGGTTGCCAGTGTACAGTGCTAACACGTGGCGTGCCTTTGATGCCCAGGGTGCACACCGGGCACTCTCGGGGGCCCCCATCTCCTTCATCCACCTGCTGAGCTATGCCTCGGCCTGTGTCAACCCCCTGGTCTACTGCTTCATGCACCGTCGCTTTCGCCAGGCCTGTCTGGACACCTGTGCCCGCTGCTGCCCTAGGCCTCCACGAGCTCGACCCCGGCCTCTTCCAGATGAGGATCCTCCTACCCCCTCCATTGCCTCGCTGTCCAGGCTGAGCTACACCACCATCAGCACGCTGGGGCCTGGCTGAGGGGTGGAGGAGTGCGGCATGAAGGAGGACACATGATTGCTATAAACTCCGACCCATCCAAACATACAAGAAACACGATCCAGGACTAACACGGAGTGGGACACCCAATAGCATGGACAGATTTTAAAACAGGAAAGGTAGCTTTCCTGACCCACAGGAAACAAGAAAAGGGGCCTCCCACAAGAGAGGAGGCACTGTTCTGTGACAAACCTAAGGCCCAACCTAGACACAAGGTATGGATCTCAGACAGGCGGACACAGCATCCTAACAGTGAACTTTCCCCAATCAGTGGGAATTCTGTCAGGCCAGACCCATTCTTCTCATACATATGTGAATGACCTGTTATTCTCATACATACATTAATGGTACTGAGCCTGGCAAAGGACTGCTCCAGGCTGTCTCTACTTTGACCTCACTATACCATTCCCCAGCTAGCACTGAAAATACCAACAAGCCCAATCTCACACCTTCCTGACCAACAGCCCTTTCAGCACTGAAAAGTCCCCTCATCCATCTCCACTAGGGACTTTGACCCTGGCCCCTTCTCCCTCACCCGACTGCCTCAGAAAACAATAAATGACTTTCTGAACTTTGGAAGAACTGGTAAGCTGGTGTAGGTTTGGTGAAGCCCTCCTTGTCCAATCCCTTCCATAGCTACTCACCACTGTGTACAAACTGCAAATGGGCCTTGGTCTGAAGCTAGATGGGCTGCAGTATCCTTTCTGGCTTCTCAACTTGGATCTACCTACATTCTACTGTCATAGTAGCTGGGACTGGGGCTGGGATAGCTGTGACACGTGATTCCTGACTACATTGTGCCATTGTTAAGGCTGTATATTAACAGATGCTTATTAAATTGTTGGTGAAAATGTAAAGGAAGAAACACTACCTAATAAGATTCAGATTATTCAGTGTTTGAAACAAGAGAGAGGCCATGACAAGTATGTGGAAGGAAACCAGAGACCTTTCTATTGCACACTTGCTCTTCTCCAGTGTCAGTGCCTGGCCATCGAAGAGACCTAAAAGGGAAGGGCGGGGGCTGGAGAGATGACTCAGCTGTTAAGGCACTTGCCAACAATGCCTACAACCCAGGTTCTATTCCCCCAGTACCCACATAAAGCCAGATGCACAAAGTGGTACGTGCATCTTGAGTTCATGTGCAGGGGCAAGAGGCCCTGCTACACTGATTTTTCTTCTATCATAAAAAAAATTAATTAAAAAAGTAGAAGTATCAGAGCCCCAGCTTCCTGCACAAGTATGAGGGCCCGAGGTCACCTGAGACCACTTGAGTTAAATTGTCCAGCACTCATGTAAAAACAGTTGAGTGTGGCCACACACATTTGTAACCCCAATCCAGAGAACCACCGAGGCTCTGAAAAACAGTAACCTTGCTGGGCATGGTGACACATGCCTTTAATCCCAACACTTTTTAGGCAGAGATAGAAGGATGTCTGTGAGTTCACCCTGAGATTACATAGTGAATTCTAGGTCAGCCTGGGCTAGAGTGAGACCCTATCTCAAAAACAAAATAAATAAATAAATAAATAAATAAATAAATAAATAAATACGCTCAAGAATTGAGAAGAGACTGTGTCTCATGGAAAAGCAGGTGAATTAGCAATGTTCTCCTCTGACCTCCTCATGGTACATCTGTATACACCTGTGCATCATATCCCATAACACACACACACACACATACACATACACACACACACACACACACACACACACACACACACACACACACACACACACATATTGATCCAGCCCCAGAGAAAAGCAGAAAGCACAACTTCAGCTCTACACACATAGCGACAGAGAAGGAAGAAGAGAAGATAATAGATTAAGGTAAAGGGATAGTCAGGGGCATAATATTAGGAGTGGGAGTTCTTTAAGACTTCATCTAGTGAGAGATGGGGGAACAGACCTAGAGAAATGAAAGCTGTCCAAGGTCATACAGTAAGTAAATGGGAGAAAATTTAAAAACCACATTGACATAGACACTGAGCTAGGGAAGAAGCCACACCCTGTGGGGGCAGATTCAAAATTTTTGAGATCTGACTTATAGAAATTTTAATATCTTTATTTTTAAAAAAGAAAAAAGAAAAGAAAATACAGAAGTATTAGGACCCTAACCTTTGAAAGGGGCCTAAACAAGTAAGGAGCCCTGAAAGGTAAACTTCATTAGTGTAACACCCACCCACTAACCACCCTTGAGAAAGATGGGATAGAGGGAAGGACAGTGAGAAAGGAGAGAGAGGCTTCTGTTTACCAGTTTGGGGGCTGCTCCCATCCATCGTTTCCACAGGGCTGTGAGAGGCTGGAGGAAGGAAGAAAGAGAGAGAGAGAAGGCGTTCCAAGCTGTCAACTCAGGACAGCGCTGGTTAAAAATAGAATTCCAGCTGGTCTGAGGAGCTGAAGGAAGAGATTAGGCCTTACTCTCTCATACCAGCTTTTTCCAGTGGCAGAAATGAGCTTGCCTGGAAGCTCCCCAGCACACTGGACCATCCCTCCTGAACAGATGACAAAGATGACCCTGACATCAGCCCTTCCAGCTGGGTCATAGACTCCTGACCACCACTAGGAAGAGCAGGAGGTGGGGATGGAGAGATGGATCATTGGTTAAGACACTTGCCTGCAAAGCCTAAGGACCTAGGTTTGATTCCTCAGTACCCACATATTGCCAGATGTAGAAGGTGGCACATGCATCTGAAGTTTTGTTTACAGTGGCTAGAGGCCCTGGTGTACTCGTTCTCTCTCTCACTCTCTCATACACACAATCTCATTCTCTCTCTCTCTCATAAAAAAAAGAAAAGAAAAGAAAGAGAGAAGGCCTGGGTCCAGCCTGGAGTGTGATCCTAAGTGCTGAGCTCCAGTATTAACCTAGAATGGAACCCCATACACCTAAGGCATAGCCTGGAAAGTATCACTTTACATGCTGACGTCCCTTAGCCTACAGAACACTGACACCTTCGTATCCCCATCCTAAACCTTATCTGGTTATCAGATGTGAATTTAGGAGCATCTCTATTTTCCCCTTCCTGAAACCTGACAGCACATCAAGTCCTGATACAATGTCATGGTACCCCTGACCTGCTTGGTCACTTAGAAAGCTGTGTGCTTGTACAATACTCACTGCTTTCTTCTATCAGTTATTTGTATTTCAGCCAGATTTCCCTCTTGGGCTAGGAACAGGATGATTACTGAGGGAAGTGGGAAGTGGGAAAATGACTGAGCCAGGTGGTGGATGGGTGCTGGAGAAACCCCGTGCTTCCTGGTACCCTGTGACAGGTACTTACATAATTTCATTCTCAAGACACTTCCACAGAACTCCCTCTTCTTTCCCAAGGTGAGGAAGCTTGGGGAAGGTAGGTTAATCTCTGAAGCCAGAACTAAGCCCTGGTACCTGACTGCAGAGATGTTTCTTTCCATTACAACATTTGGCCTCCTTTCAACCCTTGCAGAACTGGACTTCGACCTCTTTGTTGTTGTTGTTTGTTTGTTTGTTTGTTTGTTTGTTTGTTTGTTTGTTTAAGGCACAGTCTCACTCTAGCCCAGACCCAGGCTAGCTTCAATTCATGGTGACCCTCCTACCTCAAGCTTCCTGAGTGCTGGCACTAAAGAAAGGCCTGAGCTGCCATGCCCCATGCTCCCTACCTTTTAAAAGTTGTGTGTGGTGTTAGAAAAGTCATCTGAGTGAGTTTTGGTGTCCATTGTAAAATGGGGATATGTGCACTGCCTTCAGGAGAGCATTTTGAAAATGAAGTAAAAGAGTGCACATGGAGGGTTCATCATTGAACCATGCACACAGCACGGTAAGGTCTAACCTCAAAACTGGTTCACGACCAGGGGGAAGCAACAGCACCAGGAGACCGGCCCTCTGCAGACAGTTACAGTTTAGTTCTTAAATGCCCCCAAATATCCATGCGCTGAATGCTTCATTCTCTGTTTGGTGATATTTGGGGATGATGCAAATCTCTTTAAAATGTAGAGCCAGGGCAAGGAGCGGACCTGACACCTTTTCCGAAGCGAGACCAAACCTATGTGGTGCACTACACTGGGAAGCTTGAAGATGGAAAGAACTTTGACTTCTTCTGGGACAGAAATGAGCCTTTTAAGTTTATGCTGGGCAAGCTGGAGGTGATCCGAGGCTGAGAAGAAGGGGTGACCCAGATGCCAAACTGTTTCCCCAGACTATGCCTGTGGAGAGGACTCACTGGGTATCCAGGCATCAGCCCACCACTTGCCACTCTTGTCTTTGGCGTGGAGCTTCTGAAACTAGAATGACAGAAATGGTCTCCCTTACCTCCCTGCACAGGGATGGACCATGGAGGGACCTGGTGCCTCCAGAGTCCTACACATGAGTCTGTATGGAGCGTTTCCTGATGGCACACCACATTCTTGGTGTAGACATCTACCCAACGGAATGTGTTCCATCTCTGGGTATTGCTTCTGACACCCATGTTCTCTTCCCGTTCTCCTTGTATGTTTGTTCACCCAAACTATATGCCATCAACCTTGAGTGACTCGTTTTGTACTGGGGTAAAGAATCCAGCTGTAGTCTTTTGTATCTCAGTTTCTAATTCAGTACATTATCAAGTATTACCCCATGAGCACTGGGCTAACTTTAGAATAGGAATTGTCATTGGAAGGCGGGGGAGTTGTAAGAATTTTTATTTTATTTTTTGGATGATTTTTTTTAATCTTCTACATGTTAAGACATCCTTGCTGTGCTATAAAGCCATAGCAGATGTGAGGTGCCACTGAGGGCTGAATTATTCTCTAGTGTGAGAGATGTCCTGTTACACTGGAAAATCTACTCAAACTGAAGTAGGGAGGGAAAGGAAAGGCCCTTGGCTCCACCAGTCCCTCCCACCCTCCCTTGAAACCCTCTGCCTTTTAAAGCAGGTCACTTTCACTGTGATGTTGGACATGACAGGGATCATCACTGCCTGGGCCACAGGACCTCTGAAGCCCTCTTTGTGATCTGGCCTAAGTTTTTTTTCATCCTATGTTTTTTTCGAATGGATTATCAGGACTTTTTCAAGCAAAAACATATTATTTATTTATTATTTATTTATGAGAGAGAGAGAGAGAGAGAGAGAGAGAGAGAGAGAGTGTGTGTGTGTGTGTGTGTGTGTGTATGGGGCATGCCAGGACCTCCTGCTGCGGCAAATGAACTCCAAATACATGCATCAATTTATGCATCTGGCTTTACATGAGTACTGTAAATCAAACCCAGGACAGCAGGCTTTGCAAGCAAATGCCTTTAACCACACCGAGCCATCTCTCCAGCCCCTCAGGACTTTTGTAACCTCATAACTATTGAAGCCCCACTTCCTAAATATTAACTTTAGTTGAA
The DNA here is from genome assembly GCA_004024765.1 of Zapus hudsonius. Taxonomy (NCBI): domain Eukaryota; kingdom Metazoa; phylum Chordata; class Mammalia; order Rodentia; family Dipodidae; genus Zapus; species Zapus hudsonius. The sequence goes on from PVHP010021344.1 coordinate 20,108, forward strand.
CATTTAAGTTGAAGTTACTGTTTGTAGACTTACCATCCAACAAAAGCCTGGTCTTAATGACAAATCTTTGAGTGTTCTCTAAGAAAATAAAGCTGGTCACCGCAGCTTCAACCTCTCCTGGGTCTTGATGCTTGGCTCTTGCTGGTCTCAGTTTCCTGGCTTTCCTCCCATTGTACTTAGCCTTCTGTTCTGGGTAGTGATTTGGTGAGAAAGGCTTAGCGTTTGTCCTTAAGCCCCTGAACCACATGAATCTCAAGTTGTATTCTTACAATAAAAATGCTTTATGTTTGTTGGCTTTTCTCAAAAAGAAATAGTGGGACCTAACAGAAAGGATTCGGGTCATTAGGGCCATGCCCATGAAGAGGATATTGGCATGGCAACCCTTCCTTTTTTCTCTCGGCCATTGTGAGGTGAGCAGTGTGTTGTACCATGTGCTCTCCACCGAGACATTCTGCCTCACCACAAGCCTAAAAGCAATGAGGCCATTTAATCCCAGATTAAACCTTCCAAGACTTTGAGCCAAAATAAGCTTTTCCTCTTTATAAACTGATTGTCTCAAGTATTTTGTTAGAGTAATGGAAGCTTACTGACCACAAAGTCCATGTTCTTTCCTATAAATCTTGAATGATTTCTCATAAGAATCATTCAAGGATAGAGAGGAATGAACTGATTGGAAGCAATTTAGAGTCACTCAGGACTCTTCCCAGGACTCAAATGTGAAGGTTATAGTTCCAGAAGCTTGGCTCCCTTAGCAAGTCCTTCAGGTCTCATCTAGAATCTAAGTTTTGTGGAATGCATTGTGGGGCCCTCTTGGAAACTGCTGCCCTCGATGGAGAGTCTCCCCGTGGTCCTTTGGTTGTTTCCTGCTCTCTGAGACTCAGCTACTGCTTCCCAAACCTAGGGCACACTTGGTGAGTCAGAATCCTGTTTCCTCACTAGCACCTTGCAAAAAGATGGGCATCTCCTTCCCAATAGAACCAAGGTTTTTGGAAATGGAATTCTAGCCTGGCCCTGTGGCCACATCTTGAGGACAGGAAACAGTTAACCAATTAGAGCCAATTGACTAAGTAGAACTTAGTCTTAATTAAACAGTGTTGGGCATCAGAGCCCTAAGTAGGCATATATAAGTAGTGACAGATAAGAATTGGAAGGCTTTGGAGGAATGTACACTTAACGATAAAGTTGGCTAGTGATAAGACTGTCCAACTTCCCAGGGTAAAGCAAGTGGGCAAGAGAGAGGATTCCTATCTCATTTCAATCAAAGAGACACTCTCATACTGCCAACTTTAGCACTATTGACTCTCCCTGGAGTAACAGGACACCACTTCAGAGCCTGTGAAAGCCAGCCCCCAGGCTGCCTTAAGTGTGGACCTGCAGTTCAACCCCCAAAACACCAGAGAACTGGGGGGAGCAAGAAAATTGTGTCTTTAAGGAATATTATGGTCAGCTCCACACTGCTGGGATGAACTTCCAAACTAGACATATTTTATGGGAGGAAGGGATTTATTGAAGCTACAGATCCAGAGGAAGTTCCATAATGGCAAAAGAAGTTCCAAGCAGAGAGAAAAACCACCACCAACACCTCAAGCAAGCAACCAAAACAGCAGGGGAATCCCAGCAGAACTCAGATAGCTCCATGCTTACCTTAGGCTGGAATTCCAGATCCGCCCCCAATAACACCTTAGGGCTGGACCCTAAGATCTGCCCACAGTGACACATCCTCCAGCCAGGCAGCTGGACAAAAGCTTTTAATAAAACTCCTGAGTCTATTGGGAGACATCCGTTCAAACTACCACAAAGGAAATTTTTAATTACTTCAGCCAGAGGAATGGAAGGCCTCCCCATGTCAGGAAGCAGCTGTATTCGTCAACTTGGAATGATGATACAGGGGAAACCAGAATGACCCAGAGGACTCAGGGATGTGGCCCAAGGAGACCAATATGAAGCTATTGTGTAGGGACCTCACTCAGCCAATTCAACTAATGCCTGGTATGGACATGAATTTCATTGGCAGAAGGATTTTACTCTCAGTCTACTCCAATGCCAGTTACCAACCATGGAAAGACCAGCTCTGACTGGTTACTTTCCTTTTTTTAATATATATATTTTTTGAGGCAGGGTCTCACTGTAGTCCAGACTGACCTAGAATTCACTATGTAGTCTCAGAGTGGCCTTGAACTCACAGCAATCCTCCTACCTCTGCCTCCCAAGTGCTGGGAATTAAAGATATGGGTTACCATGCCCAGCTTTCTTTCCCCTTTTGAAGCCTGTTCTCCTTTATCTGTCAGTATCTCTCACCTGGGAATACTTAATTCATTCTTGCTATTGGTTGTGAGGGTTGCATGAAATGGATTAGCTGTCTCCTTAGGAAATGTACAACTCCTTGTGAATATTAGAGACCCTTGGAAAGAGGCAATGCTAGTATCTACCATTTATATATGTCAAAGTAAAAATGATACAAATCATTACACCCATATAATGAAGCCAAATAAGTTTAGGCCTTCCCCATGAATATTTCAGGCTCATTGTCAAACACTGATTTACTTATAGTAAGTTTTAGTCATAGATGTTGTGATGGTTAGGTTTTGTTGTCAACTTGACCTTTTTAGTAATCTTGGGTGGGTCTCTGAGGTTATTTACAGGAAGGAAGCCCTCTCAGTAGGGGGCAGGATGCAAGGAGGCTTCAAGGGAGCTAGAAACAAACATCCCTTCCTGGGAGGGCAATGCAGGAAGGAAAATTCTGGAGACTCAGGGAGTAAAACAAGTCTGGGCAAGGACTGCAAGACCTTGCCCTAAGGCTATATAAAGGGGAAGGAACTCTTTCCTCCTGCCTGTTTGCTGTTCTGTGTATGGTGCTGATGGTGTGAAAATGGGGGGCAGCCTCTTTGGACATTATGGAAATTCCCCTAGATTTGTAGCTTCAATAAATCCTTTCCTCCCATAACTGTGTCTGGTTTGGAGGTTCATCCCAGAGGCGTGTGGTTGACTATGACATCTGCACATAAAGATAGTGGTCCCGGACCCAGGTCATGCTGTATGTACCCCATTTCCCAGGCCCAGAAGCAATCGCTTTCAAATCTTTTATCCATTTTAAAATTTTTCTCCATCTCCATCTATATTTTTTTAAAGACATGGTCTCACATAACTCAGCCTCACCTCAAACTCCCAATAAAGCCAAGGACAACCTTGAACTTCTGATCCTCCTGCCTCCACCTCCTGAGTGCTAGAACTGCAGGTATACACCTCCATGCCTGGTTTACAACATTCTGGAGATCAAACCCATGGCTTCATGTGTGCTAGGCAAATACTCTACCAGCTGAGATGCATCATTTGGCCCTCATAGCTTTTTAAATTCTGATTTTTAAAAATGTTTATTATGGCTGAGGGTGTAGCTCAGGGATAGAATGTTTGCATAACAGACATGAAGCTGACTTCAATCCCCAGCTCCACACAAATGAAAGAGAGAACACAGAAGGATGCAAGCAAGGAAGGAAAGACAGAAAAAAAAGTACATATGTGTGTGTGTGTGTGTGTGTGTGTCCCTTGCTCTCTGTCTCTCTCAAATAAATAAATAAATAAATAAATAAATAAATAAATATTTTTTTAAAAAAAAACTTACTTCTGGCATTTGAGGAGTCATGGGGAGAAAGATGAGGACCGGGCTTGACTAGGCATGTAGTATGCATTTGAATAGTTAAGCTTACTATTGGTCGAAGATGCTCTGTTCTCAACAGTGCCTGGAGGACCCTCAGCTTTGCCTTCTCCAGACGAAACATCACGAGTGTTCTTTCCGTGTGTTGAGCAAAGCAGTAAAGAGTTAGGAAGGAAGTCTAGAAATCTACTGTCTTCTCAACAGCTTTCAACCAATCTCTTATTTTTTCCTTCCTTGCTAGTTTCACTTACAGAGACACTTTGACCAGCCACATTCCTGGGCCTTTGGAGGGTCCTGTCATTTAGTTGTGCCTGTTCTTAACAGACCCAACAGTGCTGGGATTCTGCTTCTATAAATCTATGAGGTCATTAAACACAAGCCCATCTCTTTAGTTTCCAAAATTTTAGCATCTCTTTATCTCACTACCTCTGATGATTTAGCTCCTTTAAAAGAATTTTTAAAAAGGATCCTAGGGCTGTGAGCACAGCTGAGTGATAAAGCTGTTGCCTAGCATGCACAAGGCTCTGGTTTAAATCACCAGTACTACAAAAAAGGAGAAAAAAAAATCCCTTTAAACACAGCTAGGTGGTCTGAGTAATCAATCCTTGGCATAAGGCCAGAGGAGAGAAAGAGTGAAGGGATGGGGACAGAGTATGTATTTTAGCCTAAGATAGATGAGGAAGCCCTTCACTCCAGCGTCCTTTCATTCCACCCATGTTACAAGGAGTACTTTAGGAGTTTGTGTTTGTAAAAATCCCTTTACTGTAGCTTTCATGGGGAAAATGATATACCTGTATTCAAGCTTTTGGCCTCTGCTTATTTTCTCTCTCGGATTATATAGACCACCGGGTGCTGTGTTAGGGTCAAATCTAGACTTTTAGAAAAGAAAATACTGTGAGTTCTTGTAAAAGTACAATACCATGCCAGTAATTTCACTGCACTTCTCCAACAATCCTTTAATCATAAGTTATAACTTAAAAATTTCAAGAATATAAGAATGATTACTTTGTGTAGAGGATATACATATATAACACAAGCAAAGAGAAGCCTCCCACTACTGGGCATTGCCTGCCAGTTCCCTGTTTTGTAAGATTTCCTCTTTGAAGGCTGTCTCAAGGTCAAGGCCTGAAGGTGAAACCAGCTCAAGGCAGTTCAGAAGGAAATGCAAAATTGCCAAATATGTCCAAGGGAGGCCCTTCAGCATAATATGCCTTACTTCTGGTTCCTATGGATACTGACTTGTAAGTCACTGTTCCTTGTGAGTCCCAGGAAAAACCAGGTCTGCTTGTCAGGGGCCATGGCCCTGTCCTCCCTTATCTTCCTCTGCCCAGGAACTTTCAACAAGTTTAAACTTCCAACACTGACAGTGAGAACCCAAAAATTCACAGGCTGAGGCCAGGAAGGCTAAAAGGAGGGAAATTGGCTGACATACAGAAGGCCAGTAATATCACAAGCTAAAATGAACCTGCAGGGTCAGAATATGGGAGAGAGGATGGGGGCGGGATGTCTGGACTAGAGGGAAGATGGAGGAGAGGAGGAGGGGAACAAAAGGTGAATAATGAAAGGGTGATGGAACGTGGTTTACACAATAATGACACTGGGGGAGGGGAGCAGGCAGAAACAGAGCGAGAAAGAGATCTGAAAATAAACTGGAGAAATGGAAGTTTCGATGGAGGGAAGAAGGGGCTCGAATTTGTGTTCGCCTCCTCCAGCAAGGAGGGGCCCTAGCTTCATGGATAGGTCTGGACTCTGCTGTGATTTGATGATGGGCAGGGATTCTCTCCCAGGACTGTGAAAATTCTCTATACATTCTCCATCTACATTTTTAAAGGACAAGTCCAGAGCTTTTGAGTAATAAATTCCATGTACTCCACCAGTCTAACATAAGGCTTCCTATTTTTCCATCAAGAGGACAGTGGGAAGATACATCCTCAGGAGGACTCTGTAGAGGGAAGCTGAGGACGACAGCAGGCAGCTTTGAATTGGGGCCACCTCTTATAGTCATGCCTACCCTTTCTGAGTGCTTCCCCTCACTCTGATCTGGTCCCTGCAGTACCTAGAAAGTGATACAATAGAGATATTGCCATGGGAACTTGGAGTGTCAGGAATTAGGGTACCGAATGTACACTACCACACAAAACTTCCACTGACTCAGTGGCCTCCAGGTTCTTGTCTTAGAAATTTCAGTGACTATGAAATCTGTATGCCATAGAGGGTGAAGTTTAGAAAAGTTTTATTATAGTGTTTAGGAGAAGGAAAGAAGGCAGAGCTGATTCTGGGAAGCAGGAAGGGGTGTGTTTAACCTTCTTATGTGTTCCCATAAAGAACCCACAAGACTTGGGTTGTCATTGAACCCACTGATGAAACCCAGGGAAGGATCTGGGACTTTGGTTTTTGGGTTTGTTTGGAGTTTTTATCTTATTTTTGTTTCCAAGGTAGAATCTCCTCTAGCCCAGGCTGACCCGGAACTCACTCTGTAGCCCCAGGCTGGCCTAGATCTCACAGTGATCCTCCTACCTCTGCCTCCCAAATGCTAGGATTAAAGGCATACACCACCATGCCCACCCTACCCACCCTGAGGATCTGGGACTTTGGATTGGAGACAAAGAGCCAGCTCCACAGGAAACAGAGACCCTCGGAGGCTAAAGGACAAGGAACAAGAGAAGATGGGGTGAAAGGAAGTCAGGGATTCAGCCATGGGGACCTGGCAGGCTAGAGTGCAAAGGTGGGCTTCAGAAAGAGAAGAGTCCTAAGGGAAGAAGTCTGCTTAGAGATGGAGTGAAGTGAAAGGGAGGAAACACGATGACCACCAGTTTGCATCACAGAAGTCCCATGGTGCCCGAAAGAACTCTACTAAAAGGCCAGGTGAGAGAGTGCACACCTGTAACCCCAGTACTTTGTACATTGAGGCAGGAGGATTGAAATTCAAGCCCACTCTTTAAAAATGCCCCCCAAGGGAACTTTATTAAATTTAAGAGCCACACCTATTTCTCAACCCTAGGACAATGGCGGGGGGGGGGGGGTAGAAAGATACTTGAGACCACAACCCCAATTCAAAGCTGCCTGCTGTCATCCTCAGCTTCCCTCTACAGAGTCCTCCTGAGGATGGGCATCTTCCCACTGTCCTCTTGATGGAAAAATAGGAAGCCTTATGTTAGACTGGTGGAGTACATGGAATTTATTACTCAAAAGCTCTGGACTTGTCCTTTAAAAATGTAGATGGAGAATGTATAGAGAATTTTCACAGATTGATGGTCCATATGGCTGCAGCAGAGGAGAGAGTCTGAAGGCAAAAAAAAATTCTGGGATGTAACACCACAGTGTTGGTGGGTTTCACAAGTCTAGCCTTTACTGTGGCAGTTAAAAGAAAATGGTTGTGTAAATCTCTTAAATGTTTGTTTTCAAATGGCTGAAAAATCATCCACTCTTTCTTTCTGGGTTTCTGATCTGTTGCTACTATAAATCAAGACACTGTGTCTCACCTGGATTTCTACTTCCCTCCTGACAGCCTGAGTCAGTCATTTATGAACCTCTTAGAACTTCTACAGTTCTAAAATCAGCACTTGTTTTCCCAGTAACTGCTGGCAGGATCAGCCACTCAAATCAAATGTCCTGCTGATGACAACTAAAAAAAAAATGGAATTTTTGCATGTGTATGTGTGTATGGTATATATATATGTATGATCATATGTGTGTGAGTGCACACATGAATGGAGGCCAGAGGTTGATATTAGATGTCTTCCTCAATAATGTTCCACCTTATTTATTGCTATAAGGTCCCTCACTTGAACTCAGAGCCAGTCTAGATAGCCAGCTTGCCCAAGGGGTCCTCTGTTTCCACTTCCTAAGCTCTGGGATGACAGGAAGGCCACCATGCCCACTAGCATTACATGGGAGCTAGCGATCCAAACTCAGGACCTCACACTTGCAGGGCAAGAACTTTGCCCCCTGAGTTATCTCCCTAGCCCCCAGATGTAAAATTTTTAAAATCAATAAGGAGATAACAACACAATACAAAATTATCATATCAAAAAATAGAGTTAGGGCCTGGAGAGATGGCTCAGCAGTTAAGGCACTTGCCTGCAAAACCTAATGTCCCCAATTTGATTCCCCAGTACCCACATAAAGCCAGATGCACAAAGAGGTGCATGCATCTGACCCATTCTGTGTGTGTGTGTGTGTGTGTGTGTTGTGTGTGTGTCTAATTCTCTCTATCTCTGCTTGCAAATAAATAAATAAATAAAATTTAAAAAAAAATAAATAAAGTTAGGCTGGGTGTAGTGGTGCATGCCTTTAATCCCAGCAGTTGGGAGGCAGAGTAGGAGGATTGCTGTGAGTTCGAGGCCAGCCTGGGACTACAGAGCATATTCCAGGTATACCTGGGCTAGAGTGAGACCCTTCCTTGAAAATAAAATAAAATAATTTTAAAGTTAGATCCAGGAATGGTGGAGCATGCCTGTAATCCTAGCACTCAGGAGGCTGAGGTAAGAGAATCATTGTGAGTTTGTGGCCAGCCTGGGGCTACAGAGTGAGGTCCAGATCAACCTGGGCTACCTCAAAAAGTGAAACCCTACCTCAAAATAAAAAAAGTAAGTAAGTAAGTAAGTTAGGGTCTAGGGAGATGGTTTTGTGGGTAAGAATGTTTATCCCAAGCACTTATGTAAAAAGCTGGGCGTGGTCATGCACACCTGTAACCCAGCACTGAGAGGAGCAGAGACAGACGCATCACTGAGGTGTCCTTGTCAGCCATAAAACTCTAAGTTCTCAAGAGAGCCTGTCTCAAGGAAGTAAGATAGAGTAATGGAAGAGGATACTCAGTGTCCTCTTCTGGCTTCTGCATGTGCTCATGGGCATGCACACCTGCACACACACATGAAGACACACACAGATACCAAGCACACATACACGTACACCCAGGAACTAAAGTAAAACCTCACAGAATGAGAAAACTATGGGAGTCACTTTTGCCCTGAAGTCACATGCATAGTCACCGAATTTCAATGTGTGTTCTGCAATCATTGGGTCTCAGGATAGAGCCATCAAAGCCCAGGCTGGTAAAGAGGGGGTGCAATAGGAGGTTGTGGTAGTCAGCCTTGAAGGTCCTCCACCCCCAACTATGGAGGAAGAAACCTGTGGCTTTCATCAAATGGAGACAATTTGGCAGAGCGATGGGATGTCACTCTCAGGATGGTTGTGTTATAAAACAGTATGTCTGGTTAGTAGCTCTAGTCACTCTTGCTAGCATTAAAGAAATCAGCTTTGTATAGTAAGAGACAGGGTTTGGGAGGCCAATGATCCAAGGAACTTCCAGCAGTAAATTAAAACTACAGATTCCAGAAATCCTACCAACCCCAACAAATAGAGAAAAAAAAATACACACCTAGAATCATGATTATGAAACTGTAGAAAACCAAATGGAAAGATAAAAAAAACTTCAGGGCTGGAGAGATGGCTCAGTGGATAAGGCACTTGCCTCCAGTGCCTAAGGCCCCAGGTTCATTTCCCCAGTACCCACATAAGCCAGACCTACAAGGTGGTGGCCCTGGTGCATTCTCTCTCTCTCTCTCTCTCTCTCTCTCTCTCTCTCTCTCTCTCTCTCTCTTCCTCCCTCTCTCTCTCTCTG